>JAVXUM010000021.1:26290970-26306259 GCA_035590655.1 Pouteria glomerata
GGTGACACCGGGAGGCGGGGTAGTGACTTCCCAGAGTTGAGTTGACTGACGGATACTTAGACATTTATTTTATAATTTGAGATATTGTATTTTATTTGTGCGACCCGGAGTGTGGGTCCCATTGAGATTAATGACATGTATTTATTTATATGGGTATTGGGACGGTTGTAGTTGCTCTGATGATGTCATTGTATTATGACTAGACCTTGGCACAGGTTTATTTAATTGTTTATTATATTTTGTTTAAATTGTCCCTAATTTCCCATACCGTCCGTCCCGGACAAATTAAGTTAGGGGCGTGACAAGTTCGATATAATTTCTTGATTCAGAATGCACTTGCAACTGTAAGGGATTACTGAAAGCTCTATCTCCATGAATATTATTAGTTTGGCTTTATCTGACTTAATCTCCTCTTGCTCTTTAGGTTGCAGCTAAAAATGTGGCAATTACTGATAGAACTCTCAATTTGGTCGACAAGGTAAGCCTTCAATATCAGCTCAGGGTGCATTTAGATTGGTGCTTGTCACTGGCAGTAGTATTCACTTGTATTCTCTAACAGTTTTTTGAGATGCAACACCATGATGCTGTCAGGGCACTTAAAATTTATAAGAAGGCGGAGGATCAAGTAACATTATGTAAGTTTTTGCAAACATTTGAACGTAACACAAAAGCACTTGGGCAGCTGTGTGTGGTTGTCTTATATTACATTTTTATATCCACTATAAGTTTATAGAATATTATTTACGTTCTGACTCTCCCTATACTTCTACTGAATCTTTATCGGTTGCAAATTATATTTGTACTAGTATTTACCTATGCTAAAGGTACAAAAATAAATCCCAACCTTTAATGAGATAAAATAAAATTATGAAATAAAATAAAATAAATCCCAACCTTTAATGCTCTTTGTTTTAACTCATCAGTGACTTCAATGTATTTTATGAAATGCATGATTATGGCTCCGTGCATCATTTATGAAAGCCATGGAAGATTATGTAAAGGATACCCCCATAAACTTTGACGCTTACATGGAAAAAGTACGTCTTGATGTTTTGGGTTTGTGAGAATCATTAGACCTTTCCATATGCAAATAACTGACTAACTAAATAAGATAATAAATAAAAAAAAATTATCATTTTGCCTGCATAGGATATGATTATAATGCATTCCTAATACCAAAGTTCATTCTGCTGAGCACTTTTAGGAGAGTTTTTGAATTTCCGAATTTGAGATCAACTGTAATAGATGCAAAGGTTACGGTTTGAGTCCAATTAGAATTTTTTTATTTTTTATTTTTTATTTTTTCCATAAAAATATTAACACATTGATTTTATAAAAAAGTTGTGTAAAATTTTTTAGTGTCTTGGTCGATCCATTAAAATATAAAGATGCAAATACATTTATCTTATGAATATACAAGATACGTGTGTATCATATCACATCTCATATTTTACATAATTGTAAATACGTATTATCTGAAACTTACATTAATATTTCTAAAAATTTATAGATAAAATTCAATAAATCAAAACAAAAAAAAAAAAAAAAAACTAGTGATCCTTCTTGCTGGGATTAGTAGACAAAATTAAAATGGTCGAGAGAAAGAAAACCCGGGAGAAAGAAAAAGTTTCGACTTACGGCAAACGACACGTGCACACAGAGAGAGAGAGAGAGAGAGGATAAGATGGATGGAGAGAGAGAAGTACGGTGGAAGTGTGTCTATTTGTAAGAGTCAAATATACTAAAATTTAATAAATATATTATATAACTATTTTATTTTAATTTAAAATTGATACTTTTAAATTAATTTATTAGTGTTATATTTTATAACACATGACCCAAATTATCAAAATAGATCCATTATCGTCGCAAGAGGATCCTGAGCCCTCGTAATCATATTCCGTTCACGAAAATCCGCAGCCTTTTGTGACCCCTTAATTTAATATTTGTAATTAATTTATATTCTTATGCTTTACACAAAATATTATTTTACAACTTACATTTTTAATTGAACCAAATAAATAACTAAATCTTAAGTTGCCTCTATATTTATGAATTTAAAATTAAGAGATTTGATGTTAATTATTAAAAACAATTTGATTAATATAATTTTATTACTCTGAATATGGATTTAATCATGGATTTGAATGATTTAATATGAATAAATTTCAAAAATCACTACAAAAAAGTAAGCAACATTTAATTTGCATTTGTATTTTTTGCTTTCTATTTTTTATTTTATATGTTTTATGTTTTGAAAATTTCAAAACAAGAAAAATAAAAAATCTATTTGATTTGGTATTTTTTATTTTTTCCTGTTTTGAGATTTTTCTTGTCATGGGTTAAAAATGCTCAAAACACCTTTTTCCCATTTTGCAATTCATGTGTAAGCTTATTTTTTATATTTTAAAATAAATTTTTAAAATACAAGTGATCAAATGCGTTAAGCTATTTTTTTTATTTAAAAAAAAAACAAAAAATAAAAAATAAGCTAGAAACAGATATACCAAATGACGCCATAGTTATTTGAATTCCTTCATAATAGTGGTCTGCCATTTTAAGAAATTACCTAATTTCTTTAATATTCCAGCAAAAACTTAAAAAAAAAAAAAAAAAAAACTCACCTGTACTGCGTCCCTTCGTTTCCTTCTTTCATTTTTCCTCTTTTTTCTTTTTTCTTATTTTCTTTTTTCCATTTTTCTTTTTAGTGAACTTCTATTCCTTGTCTTCGCTTGCGGAACTAGGATTTAGCCAACTCACATAAATTGTATTGCTCCATTGAAAACCAAAAACAAGATTATGAAAGGCAACATGGTGCTGTGACTCCGACTCTCCTTCAGTGGAGAAATTGTTGCATATCATCATGCATAGAACGATTGTCTCTGTGAATAAGTATAGGTGAATAACCCATATTAATAAAAAGAAAACTCCCAAACTAACATAGAATTATAATGACTTCTTCACTCCTTATCACTTTTCATCGAGTTGGATACTTTAACACAATATCAGAATTGAACTTGGGAAGGAGTCGTACATGTTTCAGTCAATTTATCACCACGTAGAGCGAGGGTCGCATGTGAGGGAAAGATTCATGTCTCACATAGATAAAATCAAATCTTCTAAACCAGTATGAAATCCTAACCACTCCGGTCCTTGCCGATTGATTTTGAAATGGGTGGTTTAACTAGCATACGAAACTTACCATGCTGACCAAGGGTCATTGATGGATCAAAACCTACAAATTTTCCTAACAGAGAGTTGAAACTTGCAAAACAAGGAATTCACCGGAAATTTCTATTTCTTTTTGCATAACAGAATTTTTAATCATTTCCTGTGATTTTAATCTACAGTACTAAAAATTGCAGAGTTTTAAAACCTAAGACATGGCTAATAAAGGTCATCAGGTAGGAAATCCAGGGAGTCATCAGTTTTACCAATATTCAGCAGTAGTTGTTGGACCAAACTCCCAATCAGGGGGAACTCCTGTGATTTTGCAAAAAAGCAAAGGAAATAGGAAAAGGTGACTATTAAACAAAACATGTAATGTTGTAAGAAAGCCTCCTCTAGAATCCTCCACAAGGGGCAAGGTGAAGAAAAGGTTAAAAGATGGAAGATTTAATGACTCTACATACCGTGGTGAGCTCATCAAAAGAACCATCAGTGATGCTATTTGGTAGATTCTCCTTTACAACACCAAACCCCCTAATAAAACATATAGAAAATGAAATTGCACCCATACGCTTGATAAACATATAGTTCCATGTATCACATTCTTTCAAGATGGAAAAAAAAAAAGATAAATACAACCAAAATGAGAAAAATGGTCAGAAAGTCAAAAGATAACACGAAGTCAACATTTTCCACAAAAACAAGGTGTTAGGATTCAACTTCAAAACGTTTAGGAATATGATGAATATTATGGCCTTCTATGCAATGAATTAGTATTAGTGCTGTCACAAATAGCATCAATTGTAACAGGAAATTAAAACAAAATAACATAGGAAAACCTCATTATTATATTAGATATCATAAACAAACAAAATGTCAATCTAAGAGTACAACAATGCTCACAACTTACCTCAC
Organism: Pouteria glomerata; assembly: GCA_035590655.1. Lineage (NCBI taxonomy): Eukaryota > Viridiplantae > Streptophyta > Magnoliopsida > Ericales > Sapotaceae > Pouteria > Pouteria glomerata. The sequence continues at coordinate 26,295,054 of JAVXUM010000021.1, forward strand.
ATGGGTGCAGAGCAGAACATAGCAGCGAATAATATGAAACAGGAGGCGGGGAGAGAAATCTTGGTCCTTAGCCAAGCAAGCAACCTAGTGAACAAAGTTGATAAAGACAACATTGAAGATAGGGATGCTTTATAATATTTGATTTAGGACAGGAATGGTTTACTGTGTAAACATGCAATTAGAGTTTCAGTAACAAGTCAGTGCCCACTGGTTGTGCATACCATATTCTCCCATGTCTTCATCAATTTCTTCAATAGCTGATCACAGGTTGGGCTACACATATGAGACATCCCCGATTCGTCTTGTAGAATGGCTTCTAGAATATGCATTCCTATCTGTAGATGCATATGTGGCATGCCACATGAATACATGACAAATCATTATTTGCATGAGGAAGAAAAATTGGTTTATGATGTTGTACAGAATCTAGGAGAATCAAACAATAAAGAAAAATTGAATTTGATAATTACTTCTGAATTTTAATATTATCTGAGATAGTCTAGCACACGGGAGGTGGAAAAGAATAAATTGACAAAAGTTACTCCTTAATTCAACTTAACTCAAATTAGCATTTTTCCAAGCAAATGATATGAGCTACATTTTTTTTTTCCATTCTGCTAAGTTAAGAGCCATTTCCTCTGTTAAATCATATCGAGCCGTGTATTTCTTTGTTATTTCTATCCACATTAACTTTGATCTACCTTGCCCCCCACGTGAACATGAAACCAGAGTACTCCTGGAAAACAGATACTCCTATACCAAATGCCAGTGACAGATTGAGTAAACCTTTTCTTCATTGGCACTACTCAAGGTGTAACCTGCTAAGTAACCAACAGCCAGTTGCACCTTTGACTCTTGTAAGCATGCATCCAGAAGAAACCCCAAAAAGTACGGTAGCAACATAGATTTGTTCAGCTCTGCCCGTCTGTTGCTTTCTGTCAAGATCTGTCTTAGGCCATACATTTCCATTTTCCATTGGGCAGTGGTGGTTCTGTCAAGATCAAGCTTAGACCTAATATTTAGCTAAGAAACAAGCCTATATCCCAAGTTTGATTTTTCCATTATTCTCTGGACCTCGAACTAGAAATTAGGAATGACTTTCATACTTGCAACCTAAATTTGCAGCAAAAACCTAATCTAAATTTATTATGCTTCAGTGGTCCTAACAGATAACAGCTTTAGACTTAAATGGCTCAAAATTTTGATACAATTCACACACACACACTCTTGGATGTGCAGGTTTCCATCGGTATCTCTAATAACACAACGTCATTTTTGCATGTCAAGCGTCAAGAATGATGTTATTTTTCCATTTTGTTGTTAGAGGAGATGTAAGGCATACGCGTAAAGGTTCATCAAGAGGCAAATTTTAAAGAAAGTGCATCAAGGCCAAAGACCTAAGTCTAAGATGTAATTTATTGTTCTTCAACTTGTTATCGCTGAAGCACATAAGTTGTAACAAACCAAAAAAGGCTCCACCAGCACATCTGAAGCTCACCAAGTATATTATTTGTGCTGAAAAGATCTTATTATATGTTATATTTCTTTAGCACTATCTAGCACAAATCAATGTGATTGTCAATTAAAGAAATGGTTCTAGACACCCTGTAACTATTTGAATGTCATAGTCCTGTTCCTCGAAAGGAAATGTCTTTTGGACGCAAAAAAGTTGGAAGACAATTGTAATGAATATGCAATTATTCAAAGGTAATTGCCATATAATAGTTCCGTCCATGATCCAATATGAGGATTATTCATTTAAAATTATTACTTGCGGGGCACAAGCTTCACTGCTTGAGAATTTCAAGCATCATAAAATGAAGTTCCTAATGTCCAGCCTCCTTTTTCTTTGTATATTTAAACACTGATTTTGCAGTACAACATGGCATGCTTGAGTAAGCCCTGTCCTTGTATCTCAGAGTTCTCACTATTGCACGAACAAGTAAGCTTCCTTGTATTTCACTCTAATGCATAATGAGCTCTTGCTACTCAAGAATGAAAGAAATAAAAGACACTTGAGCATAATGTATGAAGGCAATTCGCACCACTTTGGAGAGCTCACTTCCAATCTCTATGCTGATCCGACAGACTTCCACCATATTGCTGTCAAGGGCCCACTGAATGACTTCCGGTTCTCTAGCCTTCAAAACAAATGGGGAAAAAATGCCCATGGAGATCAACTTCGCAAAGATAGGTTGTCTGACTAGTGTTCAAAAGGAAAGTACCTGGCACAAAATCCCAATCACAGAGAGGGCAACAGCTCGAACATTTTCATAAATCTCCAGAGGGCTTTCAAATGGTATCAGTGGAAGCATGAAATTAGGTACACAAGCTACATCAAGAAACAAAATGATCGTCATGGAATCTATTTATTTAGACCAGCAGTTGAACATACATAGAATTTAAGCATATTGAGAGTCTCAGGGGAACTTACACCTCACAAACTTGTGCCTTGTTTCTTTGTTTGCTGCAATACACTGCAACAGGGACAAGCAATTAATTAAACCCAACAAATATTGACAGAAAAATCCTAACTTGAATTGCTAAAGCACTAAAAAAATCATAATTGATAAGAAAGTCTTGTTAACCTGAAATAGAGTAAGAACATTAACCACGCGTTTGCATGCTCTCACACTCAGACTTCCATTAGTCAACATATGGGAAAATGCCAAAACTTCCTGTTTTAGAAGACCCAAAATGTTTCTGAATCCTTTATGGATCTCTGCTTTTGTGCTGATAATAAGGAAGCAAGTGTACCAAAAAAAAAACAAAAATAATAGAACTAATATTTTAAGCTTCATAGTTTCCATTCTTTTGATAAGTTAACCAATTTCTTATATTCTCTCAATTTCATATAATCCTGAGCAATGGAAGTCAATAAATGAGTGTTTTCTGACATTAATGTCGACTAAACTGAGATTACAAGATATATATATATAACTGACTAGGATTAAATCAAGAAAAAAAAAAACAAAAATACAAAAGCCAGGGGCAGGAAAAAAAAAATAAAAACATATCTTGAACCTGCAGCAGAACAGTCACAGTGCTGCAAGAATTATACAACAGAAAACCGGTTCGATCGTAATTTTGTGGATCTTCTTCTCTTTTCTGCCAACAAGGAAAGAACACAGAACGAAATTTCTGAAGCCCGTTCAGGTGATATTCAATAAAATAAAATAAAATATAATAAAAGTGACAATGAAATGAAAACAAAAGGGTACCCAAAAAAGTGGAGGGAAAAAAAATTAAGCCTACAATGTAAAGTTAAGCAATGCAGAGACATACCCAGTTGAGAAAACCCAAGTTAAGGAAGAACTTGATTTTTATCATTGGGATAACTGAGCATATCAAACAGAAAAAGCACTAAAACCTATCAACACCAACCGGCTAAAAATCACCACAACCACACAAGATTAAAGCAAACCAACTCAAAATATACCCAATTAAACCCTTATAATTACATTATATATACTAGTGAGAATATCAAAAAAGATACTCCAATAAGAAACAAACAGATGATTGTAACCAAAATACAAACAAAAGCTTACACATACATGCATACGTACACATTTAATACAAAACCAAACCAAAGCAATTAATGTAAGGAAAGGCGAAATTTTTGAGAATAAGATGGAACCTCAACAAGGAAAGTACTGAGGCAGCGGAGAGAAGATTCCCTGAGGGCATGGTCTTGAAGCTCGAGGATCACTTCCGGAATCGCCATTGGCCTCTTCATCATCAAGCGCACTTTGTGATTTCTTCTTCTAACTTTTTGAGCTTTCGATTTCTCAAAATCTGTAAAAGAATTAAGGAATGTCTCATTCTAGCTTAAATGGATCAACGGAAAGTAGGTTAAAGAGAGACCTTGGTCGATCTTGAAGCCATGAAGGAGAGCGAGAGTTCTTTGCTCCCATGGCTTGTCTTCCGGGTCGTGAACTTCTCGAGCTTCTTCGTCCGCCATTGCTGTTCACTGAATGTTCAGGTCTTGATCTTGAAGGGAATGAATCCAGAGAGAGAGAGAGAGAGAGAGAGAGAGATTTGGAGGGAAACGGGGCAAGCGAGTGAACAGGGTTTAGAAATACAAATTATAGGGTAGGGTAGAATGATTTGGATCAAGGCCTTTTAATGTTCTATAAAATTTTATAAATTTATATAAAATTTAAATCTTTTATTCATATACTAATTATGTTATAATTTTTATAAATATATATTAATTTTTATAATTTCATCAATTAATTAGTACTTAAGTGTTAAATAATTTTTTTCGCAAAACTATTCTACTACAATGATTTCAAACTTTAAATACGTTAATTTTTACTATATATATTTTTATTAAACTTGATAACACCCTTATTCTTTGGTATAGTAATAATTCATATTTCTTAGGTTTTGAATTATTAATCTATTGAAAGAAAATAATTTATCAATAATTTTACTTTTTTGTAATTTTCTCAATTAGAAAATATCTAATTTTTCTATAGATTTTTTGATGGAATAAAATTCCATTACTTGTATAAATGCTTATTGAACTTATTTTGCTATAGATACAACTATTAATACTAGTGAAAGGGACACGTGTTTCACACGTGAGCAATGATAGCATTTTTATTAAAATAGGATAAGGAGCCTGAAGTTGATTTTAAAATTCAAGTCTCTGATATTAAATTTTATCCATCAAGAAGAAAGGTGTGAATCTCGAGAAATCTCACACAAGTCCAATATTATACTTTAAATTTGAAAAAGGAGGTTAAAGTCGAGTGAAACGATGCTAGTTTGCGAGGGGAAAGGCCATCGTCTCATGGCTCTTCGAATTTTTTTTAAGGCAACCTTAATGGCTTTTGTTGGTGCACTGTGTAAGAACAAAAAAGTTTAAAATAATTAATTTTTTATTTGATTAAGTTAGAAAATAAAATAAAATAAATATTTTAATATGATTAAGTAACTTTTGATAATTTTTTGATGTGTAATAAAACAAATAGAAATAAATAAAAATAATTAATTTTTATCAAAGAAGAAAAACAAAACCATACTCAACATAGTGAAAAGCTTGCTAACAAGAAGGTGTCACGCCCCAAATTCTTGTAACTCAAGGCATAAGCTAAACACATACCATATTACAAAATAACACACATCCCTTTTCCCACAATCAAAGCCACAACAAGATAAAGGAGTAAAATTAAGATAATAAAAAAATAAAATCTAAATTAGAAAACTAGAGCCTCAGCTATGTCAGCTGGGCAACCAAAACTCCAAAATTACACCCAATACCTCCTACAAGCCTAAACTAAAACAACACATTTATGTAACAATTCAAATAAACATAAACCCTCACAAATAGGGGTTTATAAACTTGATACTAAATTTAGTAAGTAACTAGAAAGCAGATGTAAATTTTAAATTTAAGATTCCTCGATTAAGTGAGTCGCCATGCATTTCATTCACACAAACATTATTTTCTACATTTTCAATTGTAAGAAAGTGAGCACTAATACCACGTATGCTTATAATATTATAATAAAATTTATAAGCCTAATCAAGCAAATTACCATATTACATGTTCATACATCAATTCCAACCAGAAACAACATAAGCCATAATCAATTTAATACAAAACAAAAATACAATAGTTTTAGGTATTGCTATCTGGTGGACCTATGACCATAGAAGCCAACCAAAATATATCATCCTTTGGTGTTCGTCTCTTTGGCCTGAGCCATAGGAAAAAATACATTATCCTTTAGTGTCTGTCTCTGAGCCTAAGCAAAGGGAAAATATAAGCCACCCTTAGGCATCTGTCTCGTTTCATAGACTACTAGCCTACTGGATACGAAAATCAACTCTCATGCGGGTTTTGAAACTTTCAATCCTTTGGCATATGTACTCAATATTTTCAATACCTCTTAACCCAAAAAACACAATAGAATTAAACTCAACACAACAAGACAAACAATCCAAGTCATTCATTTGGATTGTACTAAATTTTAAAAATGTACAATATTCAACAAAAAAAATAAAGTTAGCAATTTATTCACTTATCGCACGTTGAGATATAACACCATAGGAGATTTTCCAAATAACAACAGTAAAAGCTTAATCTCTAAAATTTTCTTCTAGTTGTTAATATATCAGATTTATATTCACCTAATTCTCATAATTCACAAAATTATAATTGTAGCTTCTCATTAAATAAAAACTCAAATTTTCACTTATACCTATAACAAAATTCTTAAAAATATATTTATGTGTGTATATTTAAATATGCTTTCAATCCAATAAACAACACGTTCCAAGTTTTTCGTTTTCACACAACGAAAGCTTGTATACCTACATGAATTTATATATACATATATGCATACCAATGCACCCCACAATAACAAGGTTTAAAAAGTATATATATAATATATAACAAAGTGCTTCATTACAAGCACATACATATGCACAAATCTATATGTCAATGCACACACATATATCTCAATGAACCAAAACTTAGTCCTCTTACCTGCGTCTTATGTATTTAGTCCTCTTACCTGCGTCTTATGTATTATTACAAATAAAATATAAATATATATGACAATTTAAAATATTATATTCAAGTGTATAGCTTCTCTCCCATTGCCTCTTTATTGCTAGATTTGCTAAAATAAGGGAACTAGTGAACTAATTGGGCAAAACCGGTTGTAGCAAGGCTACCTAAGGAATTTTGTGTCGGTAAATGGTCGGCAACAAGTAAAGGATTTGGTAGCAGCTATGGAGAATGATTAAACCCTTTCTCGGTTGCTATCAAATGCTCTCTCTCTCTCTCTATATTTTTTTTAAAGTATAAAACCCATAGCCGTTAACATATATAATACCTTTAGGGTTTTGTAATTTAAGTAAAATACTAAAAAATTACCCAAACATCTTCTAATTATCCCAAGTTGTTCAAGACTCAATCATTTAAATACCAACCAAAATAAATAAATAAATAAATAAATAAAAATAAGATATCAAGTCCGTAATTATTAAATTAAATGACCATGTAATATCACTGAATAAAATAAAATAAAATATAGATTAAAATAAATCTAGGTTTTTACAAAGGGAGAATCTCAAAGAGTTTTTGGCAAGAAGCTATGAATTACAGCATCCATGTATTGAATAGAAGTCATACTTTTGTTGTTTAAAACGTGACACCAGAAGAGGCTTGAAGTGGGCAGATACTAGTTATAGATCACTTTAGAATTTTCGGTAGCATCACTTATGCACGTATCCAAGATGAGAAAAGGAAAAAACTTGACGATAAGGGTGAAAAGTGTGTTTTTCTCTGCGTAAGTGAAGTATCCAAAGCATATAAATCGTTCAATCCACTGATGAAGAAGATTGTGACCAATAGAGATGTCATTTTTGACGAGGAAAGCACTTGGAATTGGAATGAGCAATAGGCTACTCTAGTTATTTTTGATAGTGAAACTAAAGAAGAAATGCAGCAAGCTCTACGTCCACAAATTCTAATAGCTTTGATACCCAAAAATTCACCTAATGTAGAACCAGTAACCATTGAATATTCGCCAACAGCAAAAGAAGCTATTGATGCAGCAGCTGAATCTTGTCCTCGTCGTGCCCGTAAGAAGCACTTATGGATAATAGACTATGAGGCAACAGGGATTGACCAAATTGAAGATCTAATCACCCACTTTACTTTATTTTAGATTGTGATCCCACAACTTTCGAAAAATGGTGAAACGTGATGAATGATAAAATTGAAGCTACTGAAAGAAATGATACTTGGGAATTATCTGATCTCCTAAAAGGGCACAAAACCATTAGTGTGAAGTCGGTTTTCAAAACAAAACTAAAGATTAGGTGGCTAAGGGATGGAAACAAAAGCATGGGTTTGATTATAAAGATGTTTTTATCTAGTCACAAGACATGATACAATCAGATTGATGATCGTCTTGGCAGCATAGATTCATGGCCTCTCTTTCAGTTGGATGTCAAATCCACATTCTTACATGGAAACGTGGAGGAACAAGTATTTGTTAATAAACCTCCTGATTATATTAAGATTGGAAATGAGTATAAAGGGTATAAACTGAAGAAATGTCTTTATGGACTAAAACAAGAAAAGTCTCTATGGACTAAAACAAGCCCCAACGGTCTGGTACAGTCTCATTGAGATGTAGTTTTTGAAAGAATATTTTCAAAAATGTCCATATAAGCATACACTTTTTGTTAAAACTAGGAAAGAGGGATAATGCTCATTATATGCTTATATGTAGAAGATCTTATATTTACTGGAAATGATAATGTCATGTTTGAAGAGTTTAAAAAGTCTATACTGGGTGAGTTTGCAAAGACTGATCTTCATATGATGCATCACTTCCTCAGCATAGAAGTAGTGTAGTCTGCTAATGGAATCTTTATTTCTTGAAAGAAATATGAGCAGGAAATTTTGGATAAATTTCAGATAAAGGATTGCAATCCTTTAAGCACTCCAACTAAGTTTGGTTTGAAGCTAAACAAAGATCATGAAAGAAAGAAGGTGGATAGCACACTTTATAAGCAAATTGTGGGCAGTCTGATGTATTTAATTGCAACAAGACCAAACATAATGCATTATGTGAGTTTAGGAAGTAGATATATGGAGAATCTAATAGAGATGCATATATTACTTGCCAAGAGGATCCTTCGTTACCTGTAAGGAACTAAAGATTTTAGGCAGCTCTATAAAAAGGGTAAAAGATTTGATTTGTTTAGGTTTATTAACAATGATTATATGGGAGATTAAGATGTAGAAAGAGCACTTCGGTTATGTTTTTATGATGGGTACAGCAGCTATTTCCTAGTCATCTAAAAAGCAATCAATTATCACCTTGTCAACAACAGAAGCTGAATTTATTACCGCAATAACTTGTGCTTACCAAGTTATCTGGCTAAGGAAAATTCTTACAGAGTTGTTGTTCACACCAAAATTTTTTGGTGTAAATAGCATACGATCTTTCACAGTTTCTAATTAGATTGATTGTATAAGCGTGTCAAGGACTCAATGGATAAGGATGAGGAGTATTAAGTAGTGTGGATTGCCATTGCCATGCCACTGTAAGGATTTTATACTCGCTGATATTATCTACATTACACTGCGAATAGGGATATGAATTTGATTTTGATTCTTACTGATATGGATTAAATCTTGCCTATAAGAAAAATAACATGGATTGTCATAGGATGAGTAAGGATCAAATACATTAAAATAATGCATATGAAGAGAAAAATAAGAATTATAATATAATAATTGATACCTTGAATATGAAAAACACGGATCACAATCTCTTAATAGTATGTTATGTGAATAAGCATTACGCCACTGCTAGATGATGAGTGCAGAAATGGAAATTAAACTATTCCTAAAAGATATACAATGTAATTTTATTGTATGAAGATAAAGAGAAGAAAGAATTACAAATGAAATAAAATATTTAAATGAAAATTACATGAAATTGAAAAAGCAAATAAGATAAAGACTAAAATGAAAGGCACAACTGGAATGAAAGACTGAAAATGAAGATAAGATGACGGTTGATTTGAGGTGCAAGCAACCTGTTCTTTGGCTTCCTTCATCCCCATTTATACTGGGAGTATAAAAGTAATTGTTGCTGCCGTCTATAACTCACTTCCACTCAGCAACTGCAATAATTGCTCATTTGCCTACTTATCTATAACTTGAGTGGGTAGTTATTTTTATCTATAACTGCCATCTCCACAACTATAGTAACTGCCCACTTATCCATAATTTGAATGGGTGATTATCTAGTTTTAACTTTCTCGGTAGTTAACTTCTCATTATCCTTGAATTTAGGTGTTGGGTGCCAAAGATCAACGTAAATCGATTGAATAGTTAAGAATAAAGTGAATCAGCTACAATATCTTTGCAGAATCAAAATAAGTTTCCGAATATCTATACATCGCCACAAATATCTTTAATTTTATGTCTAAGACAATATTAGGTAAACTAAATACTTGATCAAAATTCAAAAACTTGATTTATCTCAAGCAAAATCTTATCGGCCATGGTAATCCCAACCAAATCATTTAGGCTAATATTTTGGGACAGCATGTACTAACCTTTCTGTAAATTGACCAATTGACTAGCCGATGTATTTTCAAATTTTCGCGTTTCATTCAATGATCCTACAGGTGCAAGCATACTTGTCTTCTTGTGATATATTAGGGTTTTTGGAGAACAAATAGCTACATTTCAAGTAAGTGGGAGCTACAATGCTACATGGAAGTAGCAAGCATATTGATGTGAAGTATTATTTTTTAAGATATCTCAACAATGATGGAGCAATTGATCGGAAGTATTGCAGAAGTGAAGAACAACTAGCTGAAATATTTACTAAACCTCTTAAATATCTTCCATTTCAAAATTAAGAAGGTTGATGGGAGTTTGCACTTTGGAGAATCCTTATTGATGGTGTTGCACAAGTTAACTGAAATCCGAAAGCTCTCAGTTTAAGGGAGGGAAAAAAAAGAATTTGTACGTTTGTTAATTTTTTTCGATGTATGTTGGCTAAGTCCAAGTTGTCCTAGTCTTTAGAAGTTTAGTCACTTTATTTGTGCATATTGGTATGGTCTTTTTACCTAGACTTTAGGAAGAGTCTTTGCACGTTAATGCCTACTTTTGTGTTATTTCTGTTAGGCATTTGCCTATATAAAGGCTGCAAAGTCCTGAATAAAATATAAAAAGTTTCTTCTCCTCTATTATATTTTAGTTATCAGTTTCTCCTTTGTTCATTTTCCTGACGATGCGAACACTCTCTAGAGGATGACAAGATAAGTAACTTTTTATTAGAACTATATACTTTCTTGTAAAGGAGTGCTACTTTTTTCTTTACTTAATGCCACAAAATAACTTCTTTTAGTAGAAGTTCTTGTTTAATGTAAATAAAAAGATATATATTTATAAACACACTTTTTTTGTGTACACAAAAATAAAATATATATTTTACAAAAATAAGCTCGTACAAAACAGTTGTAATCCACCTACTATATATAAATATGCAATTTGAAATAATTTTTACTATCTATCATGTTTGAAAAATTCTCCAAACCAAGCAATCACACAAAGTAAAAATAAATCACACCAGAAGATAATGAGGAAACCCTTTCACAGGGAGAAAAACCTCAATTACAGAATCTTCACTATCAACGGGTTACAAGACTCTAC
>JAVXUM010000021.1:26306359-26317216 GCA_035590655.1 Pouteria glomerata
CCTCCCCCTCCCCCTCCCCCTCTCAACTCTCTTCTTGGTTATAGAAGTAAGGATGTCAAGCTGACTGATAAATATGAAGAGAGAATAGATTCATGTAATTTCGTTACTTAACAAAATTTAATTAGGTAATGGATGACAGTTTCAAACCATTTCTTATGCCTTTGGAATGTGAGTTATTCAAGTGACTCAGTTCAGGTTAAAAAAAAAAAAAAAAAAAAATGCTTGACTGATTGTCTTTTACCGCAGCGCCTTTGTTCTTACTCCGTCTGCTCATACTTCCTCAGATACTAAAAAAAAAAAAAATGACATCCCATCCCAGGAGGGTCACGGTTGTGGTTCTCAGTTCTCACATGACCCTGCTAACACTGTCCAGTAAAAATAAAAATAAAAAATAAATTAGGCAAAAAATATAACAACAGTACACACACTTTTGACTTGAATGTTTAATTTAACTTTAAAAAACCAAATATATATATATATATTATTCTACAATCGTTAGCATCTCCTCATCTCAAGCCTTCTACAGACATTCTTGATTCATTCTTCAACTTACAGCAAATATTCTCATTCCCTTGAGCTAAAACAAACCTTCCCCCCAACCAAGCTTTCTGAATTAGAAAACTTCATAACAAGCTCATACAAACTATATATATATATAGAGAGAGAGAGAGAAGATGATGATGATTAATTCTATGAAAACAAAAACTAAGTTAAAAACTTTAAACCCAATAAACCTAAATTCAAAATTATAGAGGTTCTTGCATTGTCACAACTAAAGGACTAGCGACGATGTGCTTTCCATCAGACCATACTATGGAACCGCTATGGGTGCTTGAGCTTCCAGGAGACAACTTGACAGCTTTAGCTTCAACCCTCACCACAAAGTTCAGCTTCTGGCCCACCCTCCTAAACACCAACTTCTCCGGCGACAACGTCACGGTTACTCCGGTGGGCGGCACCACCGTGACCTTATACACTGAACTTGGGTCCCCAACATTCGTCACTGTCCTAATGAAATGGGTTGACATTTTTGGCTCTCCGAATTGCTGAAACACTGCAGTCAAAGATGGGTAATTTAAGTTCCCGACATGCCCTGCTTTGTGTGCTCTGCTGCAATCAGCTTTCTTTCTTGTGATCGCTTGAATGTTCTTGGTCGTGTAATTCGAATTACAGAGGAAGTCGATGTAATCGTACGACGTTAAGTCGTAGATTAGTCCTGGGTCCATGGCTTTTTGTGGGTGGACATGTCCGGAGCCGAAATCCATCACCGTCGACGAATTTCCGGTGGACTCGTCGACCAATGTTCTGTTCTGATTATCTACTGTATATGCTGTTGTCATTAACGCCGATCGAATTGCCGCCGGACTCCATTCGGGATGAGCAGCTTTTAGCAGCGCTGCCAGCCCGGAAACATGAGGACAAGCCATCGAAGTGCCGGAGAGTATGTTGAATTCAGTTTGGCGCTTGTCAGAGGGAACGCCGGAGGGGCCGATTCCGTTCGGCCAAGCGGCAAGGATGTTCAATCCCGGCGCAATTACATCGGGCTTTAGAATTTCCGGTGACTCCGGGTTGGGACCCCTTGCTGAGAATGAGGCCACAACAGGGGCTGGCCGGACATTGAGCCGAGTCCCTTTGAAGATTATCATCGCCGTTGGTGGTGAACGGGATTTTGAAGCCACTGTGATATACTTCCGTATCTCGTCGCCGGATGATGCGCCGACGGATGTGGCGGGGAGGACGTGGCAGTCGGCGACTAAGCCTTCGCCGTCGAACACTCCATTTGCTAGTATCATTCCGACACCGCCGGCTTTTCGAACTACTTCGCCTTTGGTGGTTCTTGAGTTAATTCCTCTGTCGCACATTACGATCTTGCCTTTGACAAACTTGGGGTCCAGTGAGCCTTCTAAGCATAGTGATGAAGAGTAACCGTCACCGGCTTCATTTCCGGCGTATACCAGTGGGTACATCCGGCCGGGAACTAAACCTGGCCCACCGTATATACTCATACCGGGGATAATTTTACCGTTTCCCAGCTTAACGTTGGCGGGAAAGTCCCGATCAATAGTTCCAGCGCCGACGGTGGTGACCCAGGGTGCGACGTTTGTGACGGTGAGACCACCAGGGCCTCCATTTCCGGCGGAGGCGGATACGAAAACCCCAGCGTCCGAGGCTCCGAATGCGCTGATGGCAATGGAGTCGAGGTAATAAGGAACGACGACGCCACCGACGCTGAGGGATATGACGTCGACTCCGTCAGCAACGGCGGCGTCGAACGCGGCGAGGATGTCTGAGTCGTAGCAGCCAGAGTTCCAGCAAACCTTGTAAGCGGCGAGGCGGGCCTTGGGAGCCATCCCTGCAGCAATGCCTCGGGCGTACCCAAGCGTTGACGCCGGGAACACGTAGCGGCCCGCAGCAATCGACGCCGTGTGGGTGCCGTGGCCGTCTGTGTCCGTCGGCGACCGGCACTCCGTCGTCTCGTTCATCTTCCCATTGGTGGCTTCGTATCCATTACAGAAATACCTCGCTCCTATCAACTTCCGATTACAAGAGCTCGCCGGAAAGGACTTTCCGGTGACGCACTCTCCCTTCCACTTCGCCGGCACCGGACCCAGGCCCCGATCGTTGAAGCTCTGTCTCTCGGGCCAGATCCCTGTATCGATTACTCCGATTACTAAATCCGCCCCGAAATCAGATTCCTTCAACAACCCTGCACTGTCGGTTGTCTTTAGCCCTAGAAACTCCGGCGATCTTGTGGTTTGAAGTTGCCGGACTTGTTCTGGAATGACAGCTACAATACCAGGATGAGTTTCAAGCTTCTTGGCCTCCAAAGGTGAGAGCTTTGCAGAGAAACCGTGAAATACAGTCTCGTAAGTATGGATAACACGACTGCTTTCCGCGGCATCAAACGAATTCTCATCAGCGGTGGCGTCGGCGGCGGAAGAGAGAGACCTGAGGGAGGAGTCGTACCAGTGCTTGGGCGTTGGGAAAATGGAAGGCTTGGCATCGTGTTGAACGCGAACTATGAAGGTGGGTTGAATACCAGCAAAAGCCGAGCCCAGAACTGCTGCAAAGATGAAACAGATGAAGAGAGTGAAAAATGGGAATGGAGAGGTTGCCATTGGAGTGGGCGCTTTGAGCTTGCTCTGTCAGTGAATGTGCGTGTATCATATATATGAAGTTGCCCTCCGAAGAAGAGATAGAAGTCCGGGAATCCGGTTGGCTGGATTCGAGTCGGGTCGTACCCATAACCAATAATATCGATCGAGCTAGTGGAGTTTCATACATTTAGCGTTAGTTTTAGGTATAAAAAGAGTTTGGTGTCAACAAATAAAATAAAATAAATTTTTAATAATTTATAAAAATTATTAAAATTTTTTATTATATATTTTTATTTTTATTATATTTAAAAAAATTTATTTTAACTGAGTGCGTAAATTTTAATGATAAAACATTTAACTAAAAAAATAAAAAATGCAAAAGGAAGTTAATTGAGTGCGTAAATTTTTTTTTTTAATAATCATATCCTTCGAGTTGAAAACTTTCAAATGAATACTATTGTCGACTATTTTATACTAATTTTTTTGAATCCATTAGAACAGATTTAAAAAATCGTTTTAGCCGTTTTGATACTGCTTTATAAAAATTAAAAATTTTTAACATAAATTCGTGAAAATGGAGTCAAAAAACCATTCTCACGATTTTTTTCCCTTATTTTTTATTACAAAAGTCCAAAAGTATCACTATTTTTCTCCAAAAAACTTTATTTGAAACATCAAATGCAAAACATCTAAAATCAACTCGAATCATATTTTTTTTTATTTTTTATTTTTGTATTTTATCACTCCAAATATACACAAAGTGAGGCGGCGACCACTTAAAAAAAAAAAAGCGACCAATAAACCAGTTTTTTTCGGATTGGTTAAGAGTATAATTATATTTGAATCGGTTAAAAAAAAAAATTAAAATTCGATTTTGGGTTTTGAACCAGTGTACAACTTTTGAATGTTACGATTTTTAATGCTTTCAAAACTTTCGTTCTTGTAAAATTAGTGAGAAAGAGCTCATAAATAAAACAAATATAAATTATTCTATGTAATATAAAATATTTTTATTTTTATTAAAATGTCCGTAGGTACATTGTGTATATTAAGGTCATACCCTGATCTTAGGGGCCCCCACTACTCCTGCCCTGGAGCAACATGAGGGAGGTAAATCGCGGGATGTGCATCGGATGACCAGGGCCTGAGAGTTTACCACTTAACCATCTCGTGCAAGGGGCGATCTCCTTAGGAGACTCGAACCCGTGTGGCTGGGCAGGGGGTCTCCCCCCCTCCCAGTCTTTGCCATCCGACCTATGCCCCGGGGGCAGGCAGTGCCCTCAACTAGCTTGTTCAACTTATTGCTCTTTAGTCTCTCAGCATAAACCTGACTTCCTTGGCACTCATACCTTCAAAAAAAAACAAAAAAAAAAAAAAACAAAAACAAAAGAAAAAACAAAAAATTCTCGTACAAGTCAATGATAAGGCATAATTAGAATAAACCTAGGCTACGTTCGTCAAGGGATAAAATTTTGTGATTAAATAATATTATAAACTAATATGGGTGAGTTTAGAGTGACAAAAAATGAAATAAAGTGAGATAAAATAAGATAAATTGTAGATTTATAATTCGTAAAGTAAGATAAAAAGTAAATAACTTTTAAATATTTTTAAAGATTTAAAAAAAAACAACTGATATATAATTAGATAAAATATGAGATATATATAGGTTTTTTTTTTTTTTTTTGGTGTGTGTGGAATTATTTGTAACTAGACAGAGAACTCAAGGACTTCCATCTTATATGTACGTACCTAGGTGGTAAAGAGATGAGAGGAGTCAAGCTTTGGGCAAGTTTGACAGCTTCTGGTTCAGCACTCACAATTCGATTGAAGCACAAGTATCTCCCACATGTCGATTGATCCTCAAAAGCTCGTATATTAACATCAGCTAGAAAGTTCACCTCAACCGTTGCCAGCACTCCATTTTCATACATCTGTGCTGCTCCTGTTTATTAAATTATCGATATAAGTTGCTATTTTAGTATTAACTGAACTAATTAATGTTAAAATTCAATCCGAAAAAGCTCTCGTTGCTATAATTAATTAAATAAAGCATATCATGAATATAGAAGTATACGTGTCATATTTAAGTTCATAATTGTGTCTATTCGTATTTATATTCAAATATCTTGATTATCAAATTTAACAAAAATATTAAATAATTAAATTATTTCAAAATCAATTTACGTGTATTCTGTGTGACCTCTCGCGTCCATGTTTTTTGTTTCAATAATTTTGAATCATGTTATTTTGCCATGTCCAATATTGTCACCCATGAATGAAAGTGCTCTGGGATTGGTTAGCTTGCCCTGAAGATATGACATTGTGGCTCGAGGATTCTTTTGAGCAACAGCAGGTCCAAGGACCAGTCCAGCATTTATGGACACCATTTTGAGTTTTCGGTCCATGGCTAGAGCCCAAGCAGCCTGCTCCGAGAGTGTCTTTGCCAATGCATGCCACAACTGAAAATCACATGTACAGCAGAAATTAATTCAATCGTTGGACAATTTACGGAATTAATGGCTCAGAAATGGTCTAAAATAATGGGATTTTAGTTCGTTCAAAGGACTTGTAACTAAACCTCATATCTTCGTATTTTAAAAGATAAAAGGACAATTTAGTTCATAAGATTCTTGTATTATAAAGTTTAGAGATGGGTCAAATATAAACAACCTTTTAAAGAGCAATTCAACGCACAAAATTCTTGCATTGCAAAGTTTAGGGGGGTCAAATATAAACAATCTCTCTCTATAAACAAAAAACAAATAAACTGATTTAAGGGTTCAAATACTTGAATCTCGTCTTATAATAGAATAATCTTACTGTTGTTTGCTACAGCACATCGATCGCAGCATAGCCTTAAAAGATTATATAGAAACAAATTGAAAGTTTAGCCGGATTTACATCTTGGTTTATGTAAGAAAAAATGAAGAGTGATGGATAGTAGTGTCAAAGCATTGTCCCTCCGAAAGAAAGGTGATCTAGTAATTAAGATGATGGTCCTAAAGGAGCATTTTATATTTTCCAAATCATCTTAATGCTTCCGATTCACCCACCTTTCTATGAACCAAATAGTGGAAATTGGAAATTAGATTCGTTTGGTTTGTGATAATTTATCATTTTTCCTCATAAAAATGATGAAACATATATCCATGCACAGATGGCAGACCTTCTTCTGCCTGCAGAATTCTTGATTGCTCCATGACCTTTCATCCACATCCTTGTCCGAGCAAATGTTCTCTCTCCATACTGCTGCAGTTAAAGAAGAATTGAACACAATCTTCTCTATGCTCTCTGCTTGTGCACATGCCTCAACCACATTGATTCCTCCTCTCACCTCCAAATCTACCATTTTCTCCTATACATTGCACATTCATTCAACCCAAACAAACATTAACCAAAAAATAATGTTGTTTAAAACAAGAATTCTTATAAAGTTGGCTCATTAATCATTATTATTAATTTGCGGCTGGAAATCATTAACCAGCTTACATGGTACCCATCTTGACTTTCTAAACAAAGGAACAAAGCACAACAGCCCTTTACTGCTTCAAGAATAGTATGATAATCCAACACATCCACCGTAAAAAGGGACAATCTCTCCTCAACCCTCTCCATCTCCCTTATTTTATTCACTAGCTCTCTCTCTCCTGCATCAAACCCAAAAAAACACGAAGAAGAAATAAGAAGGGCTTCTTTATCAGTTTTTTTTTTTTTCTTTTATTTATTTTTAGCAGAAAATTTTGTCAAATAGGCGTGTAATGACAATTGTACAATAAAAGTACATCTTCTAAATTTTATTATTTCAAGGCGCCAACGCCAAAGAGACAAGGCGGACTAAGAATTTTTAATTAGTGAGAGCGAAAATTATCTATTGTCGGTTGATGGAGGGGAAAGAGGAAAATTTTTTGTCATAAAATTAATTTTTAAGTGTATAAATAATAATTTAATAAAATTTGTAAAAATAATTTTAATATTTTAACTTGAGCACTGTTACTCGTACACGTGCATCGGCCCCAAAAAGAGGACGGCTGTAGTTCGGCAATGAGGGCAAGGTACTAGAGGAGAATTCTCATACAATTAAAATATAATAAAGGATTTACGTGTGTAATTTAATTTCTAATTAAATGGAGGCAAGTACGTGAGTTCGCCCAAGACAAAAGAGAGAAAATATCATTCTGCACTGCAAGGAAATTCGGTAGATATTATAGAGAGAGAGAGAGAGAGAGAGAGAGAGCTTGCCATTTCTTTCCATAGCTGCGTGAACTTTATATCCTCTAGATAACAATCCTTTCAGAATCCAAAAACCCACATAGGTTGAGGCATCAAGAACACAAACTGTGGGCATTTCCCGGTCCATACATGCAGATTTAGCTTCAATTTCCTTCATTTTTCTTTGTTTGCTGTAAACGTTGGTGCTGATGAATTTGTTATCCCTCTTCTTTATTCGTCTTCTTATATACTACATATGTACACATCATAGGTAGAATATGAGAGAATTTGCAGTTGGATAGGGATGATAATGAGAGGGAGGAAGAGTTGGTGAACTTTACAATTTCACGTTCTCATCTACTCGTAATCTTGTGTTTGCTACACCAGTAATTATTAAGAAGGGCTTATGCGCTGGTCTAAATTTTTTTGTTTCCACGTGAATATGCCAAGAATGTGTCGCGCACAAATATATATCAAATATATATTATTATTATTATTATTATTTTTTTTTTTTGGTAACGAGGAACCCGCAGTCACTACCCTTCGGGTGTGCACTAGGTAAACTCGGGGAAGCTTAAGCACCAGGACCCCATCACCAGCGGCTCCCACTTGAAACCTGGGCGTTCAGGCAGCGAATCGAACTCATGACCTGGGTATATCACCCAAGCCCTAAACTCAATCCCTATATACTACGAATAATATGTGCATATATTATTCATCAACTAAAATGTCAAATATTAATTAATTAATTTTATTAATTAAAATTTAAAAAAAAATACTCTTTCAAAATTAATTTTATTCAAATATTTATAAAAATAAAAAAAATAAAATAATGAATATCAAGAGTGTCATGCACTTAAAGATTTGATAATAAATATCTAATTAGTTTTATAAAAATAACTCAAATAAAAAATATTATTATTAATCAAATATATTTTATAAAATAAAATAAATATACTAAATATGACTAATTTAAATTTAAATTTAAAATTAAAATTAAAAAAAAACTACTCCCAAACTTAATTAATATTTGATTTTTTTTGTACCTTTAAATTTTAAAAATACTAAGAGTGGTTGTTATAAAAAAAAGTAAGCTAATAATTATTTAAGCTTTTTTTTTTTTAATTAGCATTTTTTAGTTCAACTCCATTTGTTATTTGCATTTTTAATTTAATTACTAATGTAATTAAAATATATAAATTTAACAATCATGTTGAATTTTTAAGTAAGCAGATCTCCTTTTGAAATTTATAAACAAGTGAATTCTTTTTCAAAACTCATGAGGTTTTTTATATTTTTTTATTTATTAAAATTATATGACATAATTCTAATGCTTTAATAGGCCAAAAAAATAAAATTGTTATATTTTATAGATACGAGATAAAGAAATAAAAGATTTATGAATGTAAAAAATCTTAATCATTAATTGAAGAATAAAGTTCAATTTCAGCTATTAAATCTTAATTTGCGCTAAGGATATTTTCAAAAAATATCTTATTTTATTATATAAATATACTGACCCTAACTTTATGTTATTAACTTCTTTATTAAATTTAAATGAGAATAATGTGACGGATTTGTGCATCATCAAATGAATTTGTTAATTGCCTTGAAAATTATGAATACTCCACGAACATTAAAATCTTACTTCTATATCATTTTACTTAATACCATAATAAAGTCATGAACAGTATGAAAATTTTTAAGGATAACAAAAATATTTATCAAAAAAAAAAAGTTATAAGTGCAAGTAATATGAAATATAACGCCTACATGTATTAAGAGTCAAAATTGTATTTTCTTACCATTTTCATTTCAGTCTGTAGGAACAAAACTAGTATAAGGTAAGTGGTGGCCATGACTCTTTCTAACCTTAATGTGAACCTATAAATATATGATTTATTTTATTAAAAATTAAATATTTCTTTAAGAATGGCTTCCCATTACAAATGAAAAACCTCCAATCAGCTAATTTTTTGTATTGTAACTCACATAAAAAAAATTGGCAAAAATAATAAATTATTTTAACAATAAATGTCTTTTCTTCAATAAAAACACTCTTAAATCTCTCTCTCTCTCTCTCTCTCTCATATTTCTTTAATAGTGGCCTTTTTCACAAATGAAAATTGTCTAGTCAACATAAATTTTTATAATGAGATTCACGTATCTCTCTCCCTAACTTCATATTTAGAGTGTGTTGAAAGTGATAAAAAGTAAAATAAATTATAAGTTCGTAATTCATGCAGTAAAATAAAAAATAAATAATTTTTAAAACTTTTCAATATTTATCAATAAATTAAATGTACCCTTAATTGAAATATACAAATATCCCTCTCTCTCTAACTCTCATTTTTACACTCTTTGTAACTATTTATTATCACCTTTTCTCCATCTCCTTATTAATTTTATTTTTTAATATAACAAAAATTACTGATATAATTTGATTTTTGATGAAATGATTCTCTTTTTATCAAAATCTCCCCGCTCTAATTAGGAATCAATTTTTTTAGATGGTAGTTCTTTAATTTTTTATTGAAAATTTTTTGACCTCAATCATGAAATCCTGCCTTCCTCCCTGACCATATAGCGTTAAATTAAGCTTGCTGCTAAGTAGGTGGAAAAAACGTGGCCTTGTGGTAGAGAAGAAGATTATAGGATTATAGGTTCAGGCAATGATTTAATCTCTCTCTCTCTCTCTCTCTCTCTCTCTCTCTCTCTCTCTCTCTATCTCGTACATATGCCGATATCTACTAGTTTCTAATTAGGAGGGCATGTCATATGATGCATGTTGCCAGCTACCCTTTTGCACAATCGCCTGGGATCCATTATGGTTGTCCTAGGCAAGACCAAACGTCGATCAATCGAGGCGCATGACATGGACTCCAAGGTTTTGTTGGGATGAGAATCGTCTTAAAAAAGAACCAAAAAAAAAAAAAAAAAAAAAAGCAAAAAAGGGGATTCAACGACTCATTTGATTTAATTTATTGTGAAAAATGGTAAGAAAAACAATATGATATTTTTTTTATATACATTTATTAACGAATGTCTTTTAATTTTTTTTTAATATTATTCTATATAATTCATTCGAATAACACACATACATTTAAAATTTTATATTTCTTATATATATATTTTTTATTTCATTCTCAATTAATTCTTAACACAAACATATCTCCGATTAGATATAATATTCATCTTATGATTAACTATCTTTGCACCTATTGAAGTGAAATTGAAAATGCTAATGTCCTTAAATTTCTGACATTTACTTTTGCAACCTTGGTCCTTTAAAATAAAATAAAAAAACTAAAAAATCAATTAAAGTTAATATTTTGACACCTAATAACTTTTAAAATATATTTACACATCTTATAATTTATATTACCTGCTTTTGTGCACCACCTGATATATAGTAATTAATTTTAATGAGTATTTTTATTTTTATACTTTAAAATTTAACAAATATTCACGATTTTACTTTTATGTTTTTTTTTTTTTTTGGGCAATTACGACTTTACTTTTGCTGCAAACAAGAAAGAATATGTGT
>JAVXUM010000021.1:26317316-26327967 GCA_035590655.1 Pouteria glomerata
CAAAGAGTCAAGGCTCAATTTAATTGGTTCAAGTTAAGTGTGTTTAGTCCAAATGGCATGGACTTGGTCAACTTGAAGCCACAACCTCCCATGGCCGGCTCTCCCCTTCTCCATTCCTATTTCCTTTGCGTACTTGAAACCAAACAAACTCTCTCCATTCTACATCATCTAGCCGGCCACCGTTGAGCCTCACATGCACATTCACAACAAACAAATGCACAAACCAAACCATGCATACATCCTCCAACACTTAGACAAGTTTTAGGACCATGATCTTTTCCCACAATAACTCTAACTTCTAACACTTAGAACAACTTGAATAGCATAACCTTTCATCATATTAACAAGCTCGAATCTCTTCTCCACGAGAAAGACATTAAGGATTCTCATTCACACCAAAGATGAGGGTATCACATTTAAAACCTTTGAAAACGTATGTAGTTAACTATATTTCTTTGAAATCACTAATAATTACGTATGATTAGAACTTTCTTAATATTTTAAAATTATAAGAGATGAATCTACAATTATTTTCTGGTTTTCATTATCTTTTGGTTCTTAAAATGTTCGAAAACTTGAAACCTCGATCATATTTTATTAAAATCCCTGATGACGTTTCTTAATTATAGTTTTCTTAATATTTTGAAATCAAAGACAAATCTGGACCAAAGAATATTTTCAAGATGAAATCCCTCGAATTTTATTTATGTCACACCCCAGATCCGAGGACTCGAGGGATGAGTGAAAAACACACATAACATGAACCTGTAACATTATCAGAATAACACAATGGATACGCAATGGGCTCACAAAATATTATATCATGACAAAACAGTGACAAATGCAGCCTAAACAATAATTAGGCTCTTATTTCCCACCACAACCTCAAACTATTACATAATGAGGCCTTAAGGCCTTTACATCCCAATATCCAACATTTATACATACCATGATTGCCAAAAATACATAACAAAATAAATATAGTAACCTAAGGTTGGGATGGCTCATGCAGACACATCATAATGCTTTAGAGACTCTGCTAATTCTCCTGTGTGGGTCCTGCAATGACATCTGTAGGGACGTGAGCACTAATCCACGTGTGCTCACGAAACTTCACAATAATATATAAGTGATGTAAAATATGGGTAAACTCTAAACAATACTAAAATTAATCAAGATGTATATTGAAAGCATAAAACTTCCCATAATGTCAAAGAATCTCATGCAACTCATGTTCACACTTAACATCGACAATCATCACAATATTCGAAATTTACATAGACAACATCACCACCATTCCAATTCTGTCACAATGCTATACCAACAAGTTCTAGTTTTCTTAACAAATTCTTTCATCTTTTCATTTACAATTCTTTCACGCAATTATCGGGTGTTGGGTACACAACTAATCGTGCTTTAGGATCTCAGCTCAAGACAACAATACGCCATAATAAACCTGGATATATAACTAATCGTGCTTTAGGATTGCGGCCCAGGACAACGATACACCATAATACACTAATCATATTGTGAGCTACTAACCCACTGACATGAACACCAAACCCTACACAGGTTCCAGGTCTTTCAATCTGAGGGTATCTCAAGACCCTTCTTATTTTCTGTACCCCACTACCCTAGCCAAAAATCAACCATTTCATTTCTTTTTCATTATGTTCATACTTGGCTCATTCAGTTACATGAACATCATATATCAAGCACAACACCAATTCAACCATACACTTTCCATTTTAAATAAATCTATTTAAACATAACCATACACTTTCCATCTTAAATAAATCTATTTAAACATAAAAAAAAAAAAAAAAATCAGATTTAAATCAAGTTCAAATTTCAGAATTTTTGCGTCAACAATGCAATCTTACACTTTCCAACTTATACTAAAAGGTCAAATTACCAAATTTTACAACACCAATGTAACCATACATTTTCTAACTTATATAAATCACTTTAAACTTGCAAAGTTTCAGATGTGATAAAGGTTTAAATTGCAGAAAATTCAGCTCACTCATGTACATCTTGGTCCATTTCAAATAGCTTGAAAAAGTAGCAATTATACAAGCATCAATCTGGCTATTTTCATGCACATTTAAACAAAGTTTCTAAGGGTATTCTAAGGTTCAAAAAGGTTATAAATTTTCAGAATTTCCAGCTTGCTTTAAGGAGTAAAATTTTGGGAAAACTAAGTTTCTAGGTCAACAAAACATCATCCAACAACTTGTTTAATTCACCTAAGCATGGAAATTCCTAACTTTTGTAAATTTTCCATTATTTTACAATCAAATACATGTTAAAGGAAGTAAGTATCTCCCTACCTCTCCACTTGGCCATGAGCTTCAAGAAGGCTAGAGACAAGTGCAAGTTTAGTTTTAAGTCTCCAAATTTGAGAATTTAAAGTCCTTTCTCCAAGTTTCCTTCCTCTTTGATTCAGTTTACCAACCAATTCATCAACACAACCTATAAACAAAATTTCCAAGGCCTACTCCTATTTAGTTCCCCCTTTCAAGAATTCAAATTAAATTTACATGCAAAGTCCTCAAAGTTTGGAAGGCTTACCATACTTAAGTTCTTCTCTTTGCTTTCCTCTTTTTCTTTTTCTTTTCTCCTCTTCTTCTTCCTTTCTTCTTTCTCTTCTTTCATTCTTCCTCTTCTTTCATTCTTCCTCTTAGCTAAACCTCCCCCTTGGATTTCTTTTTTTTTTTTTCTTTTTCCTTCCCTTTGAAATTTTGGTTCTTCTTTTGGTTTCCTCGTTGGCCGAATGGTCGATTTGGCTTACATGTCACTTTGGTTCCAATTTTTCTTCATGCCCACCAAACCTTTATGACTTTTGGCCATGTCTTCTTTTTTTACCAAACCTTGGTTTACTTGGTTAAATGGATGGAAGACTTCCATTTATTTTAGTCCAATTCCAACCATTCCTTAAATGGGTTGGTCACAAGCAAACTAGTCTTCCCAACTTTGGTTAAAATCAAACTAGTTGTTCCATGTTTCTCCTTAGTCTTCTAAGCTTCCCCTAAGTCACCCGAATTCCCCTTCGTCACCCGAATTCCTCTTCCATTTGGTTCCAAATTTAATCACATGGCATCTTCTAAGTCTAAAACATGGGCCCGCCTGGGCCCGCCAATTTTAATTGTCTTGACTTATGTTAACAAAGACTATAAAACAAACTACGGTAAAAACAAAAGGCCACATACTTCTCCCTCACATTCGGCCAACCTTCCACACTTGGTTTCAATTTTGTTTCTTCCTCCCCCTTTAGTCAAAGTGAACCAAAGAATTTGGTTGCCCATTGTCTCCTCACATGACCGAATGCCTAGCCTTCCAATTCATTCACTTTTATATATATATATATATATGTGCGTGTGTGTGTGTATGCATCATGGTCAAAATTGAGCCAATTTCCTTTCACATGGCTAGCCATTCCTTTCTTTAATTTGTCTTCTGTACCCTTGGGTACTAAATAACCTTCCTTTACTTGAAACAAGTTGCTCTCATTACACTTATAATTAATTCCTAACACTTGAAGCAAAATAACCCCCCTTTTTAACACAAGAATAATCCTTCAAACACTTGAACTAATTTGAATAATTATGGATTTTAAACTACTAAACCTTAAACCATTGTTGACTTAATTTACTTTAGCCTCCAAACATGTTCTTATTTCTATCTTCTTTCAACAAAATCAAATTGATTGACGCTGCATATGTGCTACAACTTTGTTGCCAATTATTACGTTCGCTTATTTCATTTAACTTCACTCGAAAAGTCTGTCAATTAATGTTATTGCCTTAAATTTTGTGGTTTCCAGAGGACAACTTCCTCCACAATCAGCACTTCCATTTAAGAAAATATAGCTTGTTGTATGGTGCATCTGCAAGGAACAATTAATTAGACATTGTCAATGTTGTCAATTTCATATTGCGGAGTCTTTAAGTTGTTCAAGTCTATCAATTAAATATTGTAATATTGGTCAATGCAAGCAAGTCCAATAGCGCATGCCAACTGTCCATTTTGAGGTTTATGTAAACCTAAACTCCAGGTTATGTAATAAATTAAAGACGAAAAAGACAAAAGAATGTACTATTTTATAATAAAATTCTATAAACAGAAAAGAACTAAAAATTACGTGTCAATGAAAAAAATATTATAAAATAATGACACAGCAATAAGACATATTATCACGTTATTTGAGACATTTTTTAATAAAAAATTTTAATTATATAACACTACGTGAGAGAGAGAGAGAGATCTTCATGCATATGTTGTAGATTTCAGATATATGAATATATATGCCAACATGGAAAGGGCATGCAGGGATTCACGTAGCTCGAAAATTGTAGATTTTTCATTTTTAGAAGAAATTATGCCCCAGCGTCTCCGGATTGTTTTTTTTTTTTTTTTTTTTTTTTTTTTTTTGCCTTGTTTCCACAACATCAAAAGGAAACTTCACACAATGAGCAAATATAAACTGAAGTAAAAGAAATCCCATGTCAAGTTGCACTGAAATCAAAAAGGGGAAACTATTTGTAGAAAATTGCAAAAAAGGTTCGCGCAGAATAATTATTTATAAAGAAACCCCATGCAGCTCAAACATCAAGAATTGAATCTTTCTTTTTTATCAAAAATTTGTACATGATATGGCATAGATATGAGTCTATAATTTTTTTAAAAATAACCTATTACTGTTTTTTTATTACATAAATCCCATTCACACGTAATACTAACCAATATTTTTATAAATAAAAAAAAAAAGGAAAAAAAAAGAAAGAAAATTGGTAGAATAAATATTCTCTTGAGAGCTTTTCAGCAAGCCCAATTTCCAACAAGCAAAGTCTTGTAGCCAATGGCTTTCTTCACCTGTCAATTGAGCAAGTCATTCAGATAACAATTTAACAAGTGCTTGATACTTTCAGGTCAAGCAGAACCTTGACAAATAATGCAAGTTTCAAAAATAAACAGTTAATGCCATATATATATATATATATGCGGATGGGCAAGACTAAATTATCACAACTCCACTCAGAACCTTACACATACCTTGGTTTGATTAAGGGAAAAAAAATGAGTATGTTAGCATGCCTGTTCCAATTTCCTTTCTTTACCTGGAAATATCAAACTGCAACTTCTTCTTCTTCTCCATCCCATCATTTATGTTCTCATGAGCAAAGCTCTGCATTGCTCCAATTTAAGAGTTTGTTCACTATAGAAAGTTCTGCTTCTTTGCTTTGTGATAACTATGGTCATCCTTCTCATCCAAAGACAATTTCATGGAATGAGACCAATCTAGATTGTTGCTCGTGGGAGGGTGTTACCTGCGACAAGTTCACGGGTCAAGTGATTGAGCTTGACCTCAGTTGCAGCCAACTCTATGGCTCCATTACTCCCAACAGCAGCCTCTTCAATCTCAGACACCTCCAAAGCCTCAATCTCTCTGGTAATAACTTCACGACTCAAACTCAATCTCCAATATTCCCACTAGGTTTTGGGCAGTTTGCAAATTTGAGGCATCTCAACCTCTCTTCCAGTTTCTCTGGATCAATCTCATCAGACATTGCCCAGTTGTCCAGGCTAGTTTCCCTAGACTTGTCTTCCTTTTATGGACTAACAAGACTCGAACCATATACTTTCGATGTGTTGCTTCAAAATCTTACCCACCTTCATGCATTGTACCTTCACCGAGTAAATATATCTTCAGTTGTACCCAATATTTCCTTCATGAATCTATCTTCTTTAAGATATCTAGATCTCGGGGAGACTGGATTGCATGGGAAATTAACAGATAACATTTTCCACCTCCCAAACTTGGAGGAACTCTACCTAGACAATAACCCTGGCCTTGGTGGTTACTTACCAAATGTGAACTGGTCAAGCAGTAGTTCTTTTGTGCGGTTGTCTCTCTGGGGAACTAGTTTCTGTGGGGAGCTACCTGATTCAATTAGCTACCTCAAGTCGTTAACATACTTGGCTATCAGTAATTGCAACTTCTTCGGTTCCATACCTGAATCCCTAGGGAAACTTACGCAGATGAGTTATTTATCCCTGTCAAACAACAGTTTTGAAGGCCCAATTCCCAATGTTTTTGGGAACCTTTCCCGGATGATTGCTTTGGATTTATCTTGTAACAATTTCAGCGGTCAATTTCCGAGTTGGGTGGCCAATTTGACACAACTTGTTTATCTAGACTTCTCCGAGAATACCCTCACAGGTCCAATTCCCTCCAATTTAAGTGGGCTTTCCAACTTGAGAACTCTCTTATCGAGTAATAATTTTCATGAAGGGATAATACCATCTTGGGTGTTTAATCTTCCGTCTTTGATGTTCCTATGCTTCTATTCTAATCAACTCACAGGCCAAATCCAAGAATTCAAAAATAATTCAGCCATATATATTAATTTGGGTCGAAATGAGCTACATGGAGAGATCCCTTTGGCTTTTTGCAACATGAGTTCCCTTGAGAGACTTGAATTGTCTCATAATAGATTGAGTGGTGTAATTCCAGAGTGTTTAGGAAACTTCAGCAATGCACTCGAAGGATTAGGTCTTGGGATGAATAACTTGCATGGCCACATTCCAAACACATTTGCTGAGGGAAACAAGTTGAAGTGTATTAATTTCCACGGTAACCAGTTGGAAGGTCTAGTTCCACAATCCTTGGCAAATTGTAGGCAATTGGAGCTTCTAGACTTTGGAAGCAACAGCATAAATGATACCTTCCCCTCTTGGTTGGAAGCTCTTTCAAAGCTGCAAGTTCTTGTTTTGAGCTCCAACAAATTTCATGGTACTCTGAGCTCTTTCAAAACTAAACACCCCTTTTCTAAGCTTCGAATCATTGACCTCTCCCACAATGAATTTAGTGGTGTTTTTCCAGTAAAATATTTTGAGTATTTCAAAGCTCTGAGGTACATGAATGAAAAGGTACCAGGAAGTTTGTATATTGGGAGTTTTTATTCTCCATTCTCAATAACATT
Organism: Pouteria glomerata; assembly: GCA_035590655.1. Classification (NCBI taxonomy): domain Eukaryota; kingdom Viridiplantae; phylum Streptophyta; class Magnoliopsida; order Ericales; family Sapotaceae; genus Pouteria; species Pouteria glomerata. The sequence continues at coordinate 26,324,303 of JAVXUM010000021.1, forward strand.
GGTGTTGAAGGGGCTGGAGATTGAAGAAAGGATTCGATCTGCCGAAGGAATAATTGACTTATCATGCAACAAATTCAGAGGAGAGATTCCAGATGTCCTTGGGAAGCTGACATTGCTTCGGTTGCTCAACTTATCCCATAATGGCCTTACTGGAAAAATCCCTTCTTCCTTGGGAAATCTAAGTGAGCTTGAATCATTGGACCTCTCATCAAACCAACTCTCTGGGGAAATTCCTAGTCAGCTGACAAGTATGACGTTTCTTGAGGTCTTGAATCTTTCACAAAACCATCTCGAGGGGCGCATTCCTAAAGGTAAACAATTTGATACCTTTGGAAATAATTCATATGAGGGGAATATGGGACTATGTGGATTTCCATTATCAAAGGAATGTGAAGATAATGAGACCCCACAGCCACAGGGTATGCTGGATCAGGGAGAAGACGATGCATCTTTCGTCAATGGATTTACTTGGAAACCTGTAGTGCTGGGGTATGGATGTGGAATGGTATTTGGATTGACAATGGGATATCTTATATTCTTAACTGGAAAACCAAAATGGTTCGTGAAAATTGTTGAAGGAAAACAGCATCACAAGGTAATAAGGTTGAGCAGAAGCGGTAACAGAAACATCGGGAGAAGAAGATAGTCAACCAGAACGAGTAGTCTCGGGTATGTGTCACTTACTTTTTAATTATCTAATGATTATTTATACTGTTGATGGTGCTGTCATTTTCAACAGATAACAGTAATGATCATGATCACGATGATGCAAACACAGAGTGTAATGGTATATAACGGGATCAAAGAAATGACGACGACTGTATTTTAAAACCATATGATAAGATTTTCCATTAGGGTTAATTCTATAATATTGATTAGATTTTACAATGTCCAGATTGTCATTCCTAGCTAATAGAAGCAGTGCATATTATACGTATACATAGAATAAATAATTCATTTGAAAATTTGATTTTGTTGTAGGTAAAGAGCAGGTGTTGAGCTTTGAAGTGGCACTGGGATCGTTGCTTCTTTACCAAGAGCTCTTTTATGATTAAATTATCATCCTCTGTTAGAAGGATTACAAGTCATGAGAAAAACGCTTTGTTTTTGTCTTAATAAGTTATCGCCTGGGAGCAGACATTGTGGCTAATAAACAGCAACTATTCCTAGATTCTCTCTTGTATAATTAAATGTGATCTATGGCTTGTAATATATAGCCGTTCATGTGTGTTCTGAGTTATTATAATAACCCTGGATTATGTTTAAAATTTGTCTTTAAAGTGTCTGGGACAGTGATCTCAATTATCATTTGCTTTAATTTTTGTTCTTTTCCGTTACTTCATATTTATCTTGACCAAATTTACATCATAAAAATAAAGTTTTGAATCACCATCTAGGCTCGTAAATATGGGAAACAATCTAACTATAGTTTTGGGGGCATTTTTGTTGATCTTGGCATAAATCATTCAGGCATTTTGGTATGTGAAAATGAATTGAAATGGAATAGAGTGAGCTGTGAGATCAAATGAAATGGGACTGGGATTTGTTTGGTTGCCAACATAAAATTATGGGAACATAATAGATATTTAAACTTTTATGATTTGATTACATACTTTAAACATGATGAAAAAAAAAAAAAAAAAACGAAATGTAACAAAAATAATAATATTAACGTTTTAAAAACTATAAATTTTATTTTCAGAACACGAATCCGAACAAAAATATGACCAGGGAAAAAAACAATTATTTTACAGCTCAATAGCTTGAATTTGATCAAAATTTTCTTAGTTATTAATAAATGTGTCAATAAATATTTTTTATTTTTTGTAAAAGTCTAAGAATATTTGGGCCAAAATGAACTAAGGGACAAAATTGTCATTTTACAGTCTGAATTCAAATCGAACTAAAGTTTTCTTAATTATTAAAAAATATGTCAATAAATATTTTTCAAAGTAAAATTATCATTTTACGATTTGAATTCAAATCGAACCAAAATTTGTGTTTCTATTAAGAAATATATTCATGAATATTTTTTAATATTTTGGAAAGCCTAAAATACTAATCTAGGCAAAAAAAAAAAGGACCCAAGATGAAATGATCATTTTACAACCTAAGTTTTGATTGGAACAAAATTTATTTAGTTATTAAGAAACAAGTCAATGAAAATTTTTTAGTTTTTGGGAAACCCAAAATACGAATTTGGGCAAAAAATAGATCCAAGGTTAAACTATCATGTTACAACCCGAGTTCGGATTTAGGTAAAAAATAAAATTCAGGGATAAAATAGTTATTGTTAGCACTTGTATAGATATCATTTTAATTGGAAAACTCCGAGCAAACACTTTATTTGTAATTTGTATAAGGTTTGATTTAAAATGTCAAGTTGAGTATAATGGTACACTGGCACATGTCAAAAAGTATTTGTGTATCATGTGAAAAGTGTGGAAGAAGAACAGACGAAGGAAATGAAGATTTTGTACTTCAGTAGAAGCTCACGGCTTCCTCTTGCCCGCAAGAATCTCTTTTGGATTTTGGAAACACTAATTAGAAAATAGTGTGCCTCACAAGTAGACCATGAGAAGCTCGCGTCAGCAAACAGTCCGTGGCAGTAAACATAATGCTTCGTGTGCAAACCGCGAGAAGCCGCACCCATGAGCAGCCCACAACTGAGAACAAAATGCTTCATCAGCAACACGCGACAGCATCCAAAATTCTCTTCTTCTATTCAAATGTCACTTTTACCCTTTCCTTTCGCTATAAAAAGCCAAACCCTTCTTCCAAACCGTAAGTTCTTAACCTCACTATTCTTACCCATTACTTTATTGAGCTTAAAAACAAAAAGGATAATGGCTATACTTAAGGATATAAATGGGTAGAGTATCTGTTCAGTTAGCAAATTCGATTACTACCGTTATCATTCTAATCTGGTTTATTTTTTAAGTTGAAATTCCAAACCCAACTCGTCCCGTCGCAAACCCGCGAAACTCAATTAAGTTTAACACATGACTATTGTTATATTACCCACATATATATATATATATATATTTTGCCAAATCTATCAACAAAACAATTACAAAGAAAAATAAACATAAATAAATTTCAACATTTCCTACATAAATTTATTGTTATACACTTAAACAAAGTAAAAATAAAGGTATTAAACAGAATTACAAATTAAAAAAATTAAAAATAACAAAATTTTAGCAATCTGTAAGGAAGGTTGGAAACTACCTTCCAAAAATTGTTATGCTGCAAAAAAGAATAAAAGTACTTAAATTTGACCAAAAGAATTAATAACAAATCATGAGAATGCTTACCAAACTCAAACCACACTTTTCTAATGTTCTTGAAAAAAAAAATTCCAGAATAAACATTGACTTTTTAATTATATTTACTTTTTGACTTGTGTATTTTTAAATTAAGATTATACAGCGATAACCAAGCAATAAGGACGATAGCATAGATACTCTACGCGACGTTAATCCTAGACGATAGTAGAGTACAAAACAGAATACAGTTAAACAGAGAAAAGTTCAACTACTTCAACCAAGGAATGAGATTAGAAAGAGAGGGTCTGAATCATATTTAGGGGGTGTTTGGGTGGTTGTACTATTCTGAAAATCTCTGAAAATCTCTGAAAATTTATCTCACTGCACGCCTTACGA
>JAVXUM010000021.1:26328067-26343576 GCA_035590655.1 Pouteria glomerata
TTATCTCACTGCACGCCTTACGAACCCACAATTTATTTCATTTTATCTCACTTTTCATCATACCAAACACCCTTTTAGGGTTGTGGCAGCAAACAATAACTAATAAATATACTTAAGGCAAAAAATGATAAAATTTCATAAATGACCTTATCCAAAATTTAAGTAATTTTATTCTAAGAATAAAATTATAAATATATAAATATATATTATATTATATTAAACAGGTACTTAGTGGGTACTCTACGAGTAATGAGTATCGGGTACCTTATTAACACAAATAGGTATCAAGTACTAGATACCCTAAAACAAATAGCAAACCCGTCCCAAATCCCGTATGGGTATTAAATTTCAGTCACAAACACGTCCCAATCTTATTAGGGTATTTTCTAATGAGTTTTTATCGAGTTCGATCAAGTCAAGTACCCTCCTGTACATATTTAATTGACATCCCCAGCTATGCTTGAGATTTATGATCTACTTCATCTTTTCCTTCTTTGGCAAAAGACCAATCACTCTTTTGCTTAGATCTATTACATTTCTTCAAAATGGGGAGCTTCTTCTACAAAGGTAGAAGGTTCTTCTTCTTCACATTGAAGGTCTATTGTGGGAGTCAAGCAAGCAAGGTTTGAAGCTCTTCTACAAGTAAATCAATGGATATTTGATTGGGAACTTGTAATCTCTCTTATGAAACTTCATGACCTTATTTGATATAGTGAAGATGGTTGTTTGATCTGCGTAAAGGATCTGAGGCTATTTTCTCTTTTGAATTCAAATGAGTTTTTACTATTGTCAACCAATCCCTGTGTCTCTTGTGAGTTTTGTTGGCTTATTGTTTGTTTTGAAATTTCTCACATCTAAGGTTACTTAGTTTGTGTTGGTTTGTGCTTGGATTTGGGTACTAGAAAGAATTTTGGGACTTCTAGTAATTTTACAATCCAAGAAGGAGATTGAGAAAAATTTGTGATTACAAAGTAATTGCTTTTTTATTTTATTTTTTTATTTTTTGTATCAAATCTTGATTGAGATAGAATAGTTATTCCGTTACTTAAATTATAAAATGACCTTTTTCACTTAATGGTGAGAATAGTCATTCCTAGGGAATCGCACTAACTTAATTTTTTGATACCAAACAGATTAAAAAATAAATGAATTCCATGCTATTGTATTTTATACTTACGTATCAAATATAATTTTACTGTATGAAATATTCAAATGTTTTAATTTTCTTTCAGAGACTTGCTGTAAGTCCTCTTAAGTCTGGCAAGCATAGTATTTAAGTTCTCCATATTACAAGCGCACTACTAGAAAATTGGTTATTGGCCCAAGTAAAACTCACACGACTCTCGTTAATGATTCAATTGCTAATAGGTCAAAATCCCCGCGAACACACTTTTCAACTTTTTCTTTCTCCCTCTTTTACTCCTGGCACTGCCTCTCTGCCTCTCTCTCTCTCTCTCGATTTTTTGACTTCCTTTCTCGTTCTCCACCCCTCTCGCTTGTCAGTCTCCCTCTCGATTTCTCTCCACTCTGAACTCCCTCTCCTTCTCTCTCATCTCGCTCAGGTGCCCTCTGGTTCTGGTGCTATGTAACACTTCTTGGCGAAGCGCCATCAACCCTCTCACGATTTTCACCACCAAAAACCCATCTTCGAAGCATCCTTGGCCGAAGAAGCCGTGAAGAAAGCTAGATCTGATGCAGAGTAGAATGCCCTATAGAATTTTTGGAAAGAAAAGATTATGAAAAGTTTTGATTTGGCCATAACTATTAACCTTCTACATTTTTAGAAGATTTTTATTCTTTAATTATGTTATGATTAGTTTTCTTTATTTGGCTTCCTGTTTTGAAGATTTTTATTCATAATTTTACTAGTCTTTGTTTTCTATTTAAAGGATTGTAACCAGGGAGGAAGGAAGACTTGGCTGTGCTGGTGGTGAAGCTTGGTATTTTGGGTCTTTTTGAATTTGGGTATCAAAATGGATTTGGATAGGCACAAAACCAGAACAAGGAAACATTGTAAAAGAACAGAATGTTGATTGAATTTTTAATTAATTTCTTCATATTCTAAATGCAATCAATTTAAGCAGAATGTTGATTGAATTTTTAATTAATTTCTTCATATTCTAAATACAATCAATTTACTATTTAAACTTTTTTTTCCCCTCTAGAATTCCGGAAGATCTTAACCCTTTCCTGCAGTGAGTAACAAGACAAATGCTCAAACTGTATGATTTATTTAAGTTTTTAGCAAAGGTTGCTGAAACTAGAAAAATAGTTCTCTCCAATGTGTCATGGTTAACCGCACACTCAACTTGAACACTAAAGATAATGTCATGGATGAAATTTTTATTCTTCCCTCTGATTATGGAGTATTTAATTCTACTGAGTTTGGTGGCTTACTAATTTAATGATTTACTAGAAGTTGGGTTTTGTTTTGTTACAACAGATCATACGGGTATTTTTTTTTTTTTTTCATATTTTATTTGTATTCATTTTTTTAAATTATACTCGTATAACTATTTTAAAAATTTAGATTTTGATAAAACATAGGAATTTCTTTTGATTACTATCCATTTTTAATTAAGCTTAAGGTGAGAGTTACAAAGGGAGGGAGAAGACTGGAGCAGACTTTGTTTAATTAAATGGAACGATTGTAGCTTGCATTGTTAAAGGGTGTTTTGTTTTGGGTTGTTCCACGTTAAAAGTTCCAAGAGATTTTCATCCACTATATATAATGCATGAACCTATACACTCAAGATATTTGTAATAAAAAAATGTTTAGAAATAATGTATAAGGAGTTTCAAATGATATGTTCATACTTATTTGTGAAGTTTGTTGGCAAGTTCGTGCTCAAATCAAGCAAAAAAGTTTTTAACGATCAAAAGTAAATAAGTTTTTTTAAATTAACAAACAAATTACACAATTATTTGAGAAAATTTGAATTGAGAAAATTTCACAAAATGACAAGAGAATGCTTGAGACATTTAAATCTTTGTCTAAATGGAAAAGGAGTAAATTTTACTAAAGCTTTGAAAATCGAGTGCTTTGTCTTTTCCTACAACTAGTTTATGTCAAGAGAGTCCATTTTTTTTATTCATCTAAGTACCCAACGTACTTACCTTGAAAGAAATATATTTTCTTTTTCCATAGTTCTTTACCATCCACTGCTCTATCAACTTTTTGTCAAATTGTCAAGTTGGACCATTCGAAAATAATAAAATTAGATTTTCTCAAATAATTGATGATCCGATATATATAATAAAAGATTACTTATTGGTGTTAGGATAATATTATGATCTATCGGTTCTAAAGACTAATGCCTATTTGCGACGGATGCCTTTCGTGAGATAGGCTAGAAAATTTGACGACAATCTATGCTATTTTTTTATTTTTTTTTTTGGTAATTACACTCTATGCTAATTATAGTGCTATTAATTTGATTTATAAATACTATACATAATGGTTTGTAATGTGGCTCTCCGCACGACTGCGTTTCATTATTACGTATAGTTTCTCATGGAGCATGCAGGTCCTCTACCATCTTCTCAAGTTCGAGCTAATCTTAAGCAACAAATTTTGCCAAAAATGAGTTACTATTGTGTAGGCATGGCTGTCACAGAGATGACCACGAGTTGGACCTTGAGATACACCCTCATCATGGGTTGTTTTTTCTTTAAGTATATTAGTGCCATTCAGGATTGTGAGCCTAAAACAAAGATACTAAAGCAAAAATAAAACGAAATATATTGAGGCTAGCTATGTTATCCATTATGTGAAATCTCCAACATAGGAGGATATATTTTTTTTTTTTTTTTTTTTTGGCACAGTTGAACAACTGAAATGATCCAACATACACTCTGATTGATTTTTCTGTGACTGACATATTTCTAGAAGATTGACATAGGGTTCTTGTGCATCAATTTTGTTCATCTCTGAACTCCTATGTATCGATGCGACATATACAGAGCCTATTTAGATTTGTGCATGGTTACGTTTATTCAATAGTTCATCCCATTCCATCCCACCAATATTATATATATTTTTTTTACTGATTAATTATTATGCTTTTCTGGGGCCATTTCAAGTTATAAAATTGAAATAAAATGTAATTTGGATTATTTTTCGGCGTTCGAAGTGCACCCACAAATCACAAAAAGATAAAGATGAATAATAAAAACCCATTCAAATGAATTCTAGTAAGGGAAATCCGTTCAAACGCTGACACAGATTTTTTGGCATTTTGCCTAAAATATTTTGAGGATTTTTTTATAGATATTTACATAGTTCAAGATTAAAAAAAAAAAAAAAGTTTTATAAAAATTTATAGAGATATTTAAAAATTTTTCGCCTTTTTTAGCACTTTAAATACTGGGAAATCCTAAAACATCTTATTCCATTTCTGCTATGCCTTAACCTGAAATTATCAAAAAGTTTTATGAGCTCTATGAAAAGGGTCAAGCAATTGATAGTCATGCCATGGGTCCGAAAGAAATGCGACTCCGATAGGCTTTAATAGGTAATTTACCATAAACAAAGAGGGCGTTTGGAGGGCAAAATTTTTAATAAGTTTTGATAGTTTTTTGTTAAAAATTAATTTTTAATGTGTTTGGTAAAAAAAGATATAATTTTTGACAACTTTGAGCAATTTTTGTGTGTTTAGTAAAATTATTACTGTAACAGAACAGAAAAATGATAACTTTTATGTGTTTGGTAAATTTTTTTTACTGTGACAGAGCAAAAAAGTGTAAAAAAGTGAGACCCACTGTCATATCAAATTACTATAATACAGCAGAAAAATGATAAAAATTAGTAATTTACCAAACGCACAATTACTATAACAGTGACAACTTTTGATAATTTTGGACTAAAAATTGACCCACCAAATGTACCCAAAATAGGCAAGGAGAGCCATCGCCATCAACCCCTCCCCAAAAAAAAAAAAATTAAAATAAAATAAAACAAATAAATAAAATAATGAGTACAATTAAGGGTGACAATTATAATTTATATCTATTTACATTAATACTCAAAGTTTTAATATTTAATAAGTATGCTAAATAATAATTTATTTCAAAATCAAATAAAACAATTGTGTCAATTTTAAGATAAATGTTATGTTCATGTTTTTCAAGTTCCTATTAGTATTTAAGTGTTTGCGTCATGTTTAAATTGTACTTTTGTGTCGTGTTTACCATTACCACACCAATATGTGGCTTGTACAATGCAAAGAAAACATTCAGACCTCAGCACCAAGTGTGCAGGGTTGAATGCACCCAGAGCCCAGCAAAGACAATTGTCCTATTGATTTAGATTAATCAGAGCAAGATTTTATTAATTTTCCTCTCATTTACCAAAGAGTTTTACTTTTACCCCATTGTTTTTAAGCTTTAGCCTCTACTATTTTTCTCCTATCGCCCTCGTTCACATTAAAATCATAATTTTGCCCTGACTAAAATTCTAAATCTGCCCTGCATGGTATATATAAACATATTTCGAAGTTTGGTATCATTTTCAAAGTTTGGTATCATTTTCAAAAGCAAACTCAACTAAACTAGCAATTGTCAGAACAAAAGAAAATAAAAGAACTATAATATGTTCGAATTATTTATTTGAGAGTTTTAGAATGTGCATTGAGCATGTGAATTATGGTACAATATTGTAACATAGCTAATATGTGGCATACAAGATATCATGCAAAGACGAGGGGCTAGCTCAAGTAGAAAAAAGCACCCCCGCCTATAACTAAGGCCAGTGCATGATTCATTAACAGACCACATATAGTTACAGATGGACGATTAGGGAGAATAGCAAACTCCACAGAATCATTTTGATTTGCTCATTAACATATTAGAATGAGTAACGAATCAACGGATTTTCTAACTGCTAGTTAAGAGTATGTAGTGCTGAATGGAACCTTCATGGTCAAAAAGAAAGTAAAAGAAGCAGCAGCAGGGAGTTACCAAAATGGGCAGCTACGGTTTTCGGGTAGAAACTAACGACCAATATTTCTTCTCGAAGCAATTTCAGATGCCCAAGCCTTGCCCAGTTCAGTCTGGAACTTCCCTGCAGAAATTTCATTGAATATTGATTAGTAGTATACATGCGAGTTTTTTTTTGGTTATACTCGTGAAGGATATAATGTTTAGGAGGACACCTATACTTTTCAAATACTGTTAATTAAAAGGTATTTGAAATAGCTTTTTTCTAATAAGAAAAATAAAAAATAAAGAACGTGGTTTCAAACAGCGTTTCTTGAGCTCTTTCTTGAGCTTTTGTTTTCGTTGGACTCATTTTATTTTTTGTACTCTCTCTAATATAAACTCTTAAACTCCATACAATCTAGAATTACAAACTAACAAATAAACAAAAAAAGAAAAAAAAAAAAGTTAAGAAAATGCATATTTAAAATTCGTGGCAATACAAACAAAAAAACACTACTAGTTCATATAACTTTTCGGGTCAAAATTTTTATGCTATAGACAACCCTTGAAAAAAAAAAATTCAATTCAAAAAAACACAACTAATACATATCAATTTTAGGGATCAAAAAAAAAAAAGAAAAAGAAAAAACTTAAGCTTTGGACTAACCTCCTTAAAATTTGAATATTTTCCTACTGTTATATGGAGTCCAAAATGTGGTAGCCCAACTAATTTTTATGCATATACAACTCAATCTATCACCAATTGTTAATGACTCAAAATAATAAAAAAGGGGGGAAAAAAAACAAATAGTCTAAAATTTAAATGGCCCATAATTTAAACATGTGAAAATATTCTAAGTCTAAATATTTTAAAATTTTAAAACCATTATAAACAATCTAATATTAAATTACATTTACGTAAAAGAGGAAAATAAAATATAATAAAAAAAATCAAAAGACACAAGTGTAGTTCTTGCAAAACAAAAAAAAGAAAAAAAAAATTGTCAAAAACTATTGCAACTTCGGAGAGTGCATCTTTAGCTATAAGTGTTGTTAAAATAAGTTTTGGTACAAACTAAAAGAAAAATCACAAAGAACCGCACTACAGATTTAATTGTTGATAATTTTTCTGACTTGAAAAGCCATCGAGTGTTACATTAATAGATAAAATTCATTGGTTACATACATGAACCTGAATTTTGTTTGTGAAAATTTGTACATAAAACTTACATTTGGTGATGCATAATTGGTATATATTGATTAGGTCTTATATATATATATATATTTGCCTAAATAAAAGTGATAATTTAATTGTACTGCTTTCCAAGTCTCTGTGCCTTTGAAAAAATCCCAAAATTTACATAGGTTATGTACATGATCCTAAATTTTGTTTGTGAAAATTTATATATAAAACTTGCATTCATAATTGTTATATATTGATTAGGTCTTATATATATATATATGTTTGTCTAAATAAAATTGATAATATTTATTGTAATGTTCTCTAAGTCTAAATGTCTCATAAAAAAGCCTAAATTTGGCTCCCCCGAACAAGACATCGTGGCTCTGTCCCTTCCTATGTACACCACTTATGTTTATCTTTCATTGGTGAATTTCAATCTTATGGGTCAATTCTCCAAGTTTTGCCGAGTGGGCATTCCCGTGCGCACCATGCACCATACTTGAGAGTTCTGTGGCTTGTCACTGTGCATCATCCACCAGTCCACAACATACATCATCATCCATCTCCAATATTTGCTCCTTGTAAGCCAAGTGATACTAGACTATTCACCGTCATTCTTGCACTTAAATTGGATGTCCATGTTCGCCTGTCCTGTCCCTTGTAGGAAAGAGTCTCAGGGCCCATTACGCACCATTGTTCTTGCACCGAATTGAACCACGCATGTACACTTGTCCTGTCTCATCCCATCCCATCCCTAAGAGCAAAGGGACTTAGGACTCCCCACAAAGATCTAGGATACCATTTGTTGGAAGATTATAATTATTAGAATCCTGTTCAGTGAGTGGTAAACTAGGAATGTGTGAGAGTTGATCCTATCGATGCTTATATTTTGCTGGGTGTTCCCGAAAGACATGGTTTCTTCGATGTGTTAGTGGGGATGCAAGAAAAATCGCAAGACAAACAAAGCTTGTAGCATCGTTCCTTTTTGTCTTTTCTGGCTTATTTAGAGGGAAATAGGAGAATGCTGACGAAGTAGAATTATCTTTATATAAGTTCAAGACTATGTTTCGACTTTGTATAGTTGGAGGGCGGAAGGTGTTGATGTGAACATGGATTCTTTTTTTAGGTTTATAGAGGGTTGTTAGTATGGAACAGGGTTAGATTGTATAGGCTATTTTTAGGCACTATCTTAGTGCTTTTTCAATAAATTCTTTTATTTATTAAATAAAAATACAGCAATTCTCCTATACTCAAAAAATTAAGCCGATGACTCTAAGGTCCAGACCATTCTATATTAATCACACACCAATCTCTTAAGATTTCCAAATGTTGGACAATGCACATATGTACACCTAAGAAGAGTAACTTGCCAAAGTGGTGCTTGCTCAGGAGGTGGAAGCAAGCACAGTGGCCTGCCAGGGGGTGCTCGTTGGGCCCATCTCAAGGGAAAGGTCCAGTCTTGAGGTAGGCCGGCTTGAGCAGAGGAAAGTTGGCTTGAGGACTATGCTAGGTGATGCAAAATGCACCCAAAGCTACAAGTTAATTCGGGAAAGCTAGGTTCAGGTGTTGCCACACGAAATTGACACGTTAATGATAGAGTCATGCCATGTGGAGAACACCAGGGGTACCCACAACATCAAAGCTTAAATACATCAATTTTATAGCATCAGGCCATCTAACAATGCCCTGCTTTAACTAAATTATAGAGGCTAGCATTAGGCCATCTCAAATATGTGCTAATTTTCTTTGAGGCGATGTCTAGACGGCACTTTAACCTAGGGAAGACAGAGCTGATTCCAGTAGGGGAGGTGCCAGAAGTGAACACTTTGTGTGCGATTCGGGGATACAAACAGGGGAAACTTCCTACATCTTATTCGGAGGGTATCACTGGGTGCTCTGTAAAAATCAACAACAGCTTGGAATGGAGTGATTAGCAATTTTCAAAGGAGATTGGTGGGCTGGAAGAAGAGCTATCTGTTTAAGGGGGCCAAAGTGACACTGAATCGAAAGCACACTCTCAAGCCTACCCACCTACTTTTTGTCTATTTTTCCAATTCTGACGAGTGGCAAGCAGATGCACCGGATTTCTTGTGGGGAGGTAAGAGCGAGAAGACTAAGCTTCACTTGTGAGATGCGACAAACAATAAGCCGCTTAAAGAAGGTGGGGCCAGCGTCTAAAATTTAGAGCATTCAATGAGCCTCTTTCAGGAAGTGATTATGGAGATTCGTAGAAGGGAAAAACTTTGGAGGCAGGTTGTGTGTATCAAATATGGAACCAAAAATCATACCAGCTGTTGACTGAAAAAACTCATCCAAATTTTTTCCTTGCTCTGCATAAAGAAAAATGCAACATCAGTTACCACCATATGTTTGTATGGCTGAAAGAAAAATCTCACATGAAAACTTTGAGTAACAGCAGCCAAATAGTAACTCCAATGACCAACTGTAGAGTTCTCTCATAGGCGGAGCAATAAAAGCATGGAATGCATGCATATGACAAGTTCGTAAGGTGCATCTAGCTATAAAAGCACATATATCACATCTATAACTGACTATAGATACACATCTATAGGCCCATGTGGAACTGTACATACAAATACATGTGTGCATGCTCCAAAATATGCTTTCATGTCTTCATACACCTACATCTGCACTTAAGAGGTGCATTTGGTTTCGAAATTAGATAAAGGGAGAAGGATAAAACAAGACAATAAATACCTATGGGATATGATGAGACAAAGCAAGATATAATTTTTTACATTAGGTGAAAAAAAAATTAGTAGTAGGATAAGTAGTATCACATCCCATTCCATACTTGGTTGTACAGAGTGTGTGAATAAGCAAGAAAATGACATATAATTTGAATATTTGTATGACAATTTAGGTTAAGACATGACCAATTATGATTTGACCAAATTAGTGTTTCAAATACAATTAATTCATATTTTTTTATAAATCAATATAAAATGCTAGAGAGGAAATATTTCAAATAATAAAAAAATTAAACTAGTAACATAAGAAATTACACAAGTATTTTTCTATTTATGTTTTATAATATAAATAATAAGTTATTAAACAAATTCTAATGAAAGAAAAACAAATACGTCATTTTATAACCTTATCCATTTCCACCACTGCTAGGATTATCCCAACATGTTACTTTATCTCATCACATTTTTTCCACCAAACAAGGGAGATTGGATAACTATCCTAACCTATCCCCTAATCCCTGAACCAAACATGCTCAAAATATATATATAATTATATCTATTATCAAAGCCTATACTCGTAGCATTTATTATCTTTTATTTTAGGTGCATTTGGCTTACTGACAAATACTGAAAATCTTTGAAAACCTCTCAAGTTATTCACTTTTTATTTCACTGTACAAATTATGAACCCATAACTTATCTCACTTTATCTCATTTTATCTTACTTTTTATCATTCCAAACACATCCTTTATAAGAAGTGTATAGGTTTGAATTTTGAATCCTGATAACCACTCTAGAGGTGTACAAAATTACATACCTACTGACCTACATATGCTTACATGTGCCTGAATATGCAGACTAACGTGTGCAAACACCAACAGATGCCCATATGTGTCCACGGACCTCTAAGTGAGCGTACATATTCACCCACTGTCCATTTTATATTTGAGCAATCATTATCCAAGCAAGGAAATTGGTTTTAGGATTATATTCACCTTCCCAACCCTACCTAAGGTGGCCATCCCACCACCCACAACCACGAGCCCTCCCAATACAAAGGATTCAAGATTTCTTACCATTGACCATAATTTATATAACTTTAAAAAGAATGTTATCTAATGTCCCTTGTACGTAAGCCTGTGAATAAGGCAGATCTAGATTAGATTTGAATCAAATTCATTAGATCCAGATCCAAAATAAATAGGATTTAATTTGTAAAATCCAATCTAAATTCATATACCTGCGAACTAACCCATTTTGAAAAATAAATTTTTTTAAAATCATCACTTCATAAAAATAACAAATATACTTTATTCAAAATATATATATTATATAAATTTTTTGGTAAATTATGATTGGTAAAATTGAGAATTTTAACATTTTGTTTATTTTTTAATCATGAAATTTAGTTTAATATGTGCATATATATATATATAACTTTTAGGTGATTTTGTAAATATTAATTAGGTACTTTTGTAACAAAAGTAAAACTTTTCACTTAAAAAATTTTCATTCTTCGAAGAGCGTACGCATTTGTATGATAATAAAAAAAACACCATAATGTACCCAGTAAATGCTCCACATTGATTTTTTTTTTAATACTAATATGTAAAATTATCTTTTTACAATGTTTTTTAATTAAGGAAAAAGAAATAAACATATATATGTATATAAATTATATATATATATCTGTGTATATATCTTTTTTATCGTTTAAATATTTTTTTAATTTTTTATTTTTAAATATTTTATTTTGAAAAAAAATGAGTTCGGTGAATCATCTAGATCTAGATCCATTAGTTCTTAAACCCAACGAATCTCGACCCATTGTGTCACGTATTTAATTGGATAGATCTGGTCTAATATTATTGGATCTGATCTGGACTTGATCTGAACGAAAACTAACTCATTGACAGACCTACATGTATGAATACATAGCTATTAAATATACAAGTCAAATTTTATTGAAAATAAACAAGAAAGTTGGATATTGTAGATAATTTGAGAAACAAGAGGGGTACCTATCAAAAAAAAGGGGAGAGGAACAAGAGGGGCAGAGATAATAGATAGAAAGGGTATAATTTTTTATGATCCTTACATAAGCAGAATCCATTGTACAAAGGACATCAAATAACTATTTGCACATTTTTATTTTAAATCTATAATGGCATTTTTATTTTAAATCTATAATGGTAAAGTTCTCACATTCAATGTCAAAAATCACATCTAAACTATCAAATCTAAATTTTAGCAATATTTTCTCTGAAATGCAACATTAGTTTTATCTTTTTTTTTTTTTTTTTAACTTGTGAGGAAAAAAAATTGATTTTGTTTTCTTTATTGAATGAATATTTTTAGATAAATAAAAGAATTACCGAAGAAGCCTTTTCTTGCAATTTATCATTTCAGGAAGCAAATCTCAGAAACACGTTCAAGGATTAATGCATTTGAGAATAAGATAAAGAGCTATCAAAACAATGCAGCCTTACCAGTTTCATACTCCAGGGCTTGAAGAATCATTTCCACCTAAAAAGTACAAAGCATTACCAGCATTAGCTTGGCAAGGATATATTGTACAAGTCAGATATATCCATATATACTACACACCTTGTCAAAGTCCTTCACAACCTTAGCTTCTGGGGACAAATTTTCTTCATACTCCATCCACAGTTGACCAATTTCTATGGCTGCAACATGCAGCTTGGTTTAAGGTACCCAGAATTGAAACAACAATAAACATTTTCAACTTGGTAAATGTGCAAGTTCAGTCAGTGAACGTACAGAAAGTACCTCTCTGCCCTCCACCAAGTAATTTGCACATGTGTTCTAGAGCCTCCCGTTCACGTTGACTCTTCTCGTGTTTTGGAACCCCATCTGATGGGGTGATGTCCCCAACAATGGCTATTCAAACAATTAAGTAAGTAAGACAACGAACAAAATTCTCAAAGAAAAAAAAAAATTACTGGATAAACAGCACAAGTGGTAGAGAACGAAAGAAAAAAATATGAAACAGCAAGTAATACAAACTAAGAAGTGTGAAGAACATAATAATTAAATTATAAATTAGAGAACAGCACTATAGCAAGAAGTACATAGAATAGAGACCAATCACTAAAAACTTAATTATAAGAAAGTCAAGTAATAAAAGAATTATAGAGAATGTGAAATTAAATTACAACAATGGGCTTTCACACTTCTTGCTCGTAATACTAGTTGTGTTCACTAATTATTCATTCTCTATACGCTCAATATCTCAATTGTGGGGTCAAGCTAATTAGACGTATTACGAGGACTAATTATTCGTTCTTAATAAACTCAATCTCTCATTTGTTGGCTCAAGGTAATTCCAAATATTTGACAAAACTAAGACGGGAGAGGCTAGCTCAATTGGAAAAGACACCCAATCCAGACCAAAGATAATGAGTTCGAGACATCCCAACCCCTTCCCCTAATAAATAACATTTACTTATCAAAAAGAAGAATAATGATTAAACAGAATAACTGCAATTGGATAATTACGAATCATCAGTTTCGAATTCCTTATAAATCTGCTCAAATGAATTGTATGGAGATGACAACCTCAACCATTGAGAGCATACTTTAGTATATAGGAGAAAAGGCCATTCAGAAAGCTAAGCATCAAAGGTGTTCAGCAAATGGTAAGTACGAAATCAGAAAGCTTCCAAGGCAAAGAAATAAACTCTTAAGACTATAAGAAGAATATTAAAAAAAAAATGTCTGCACATTTATTTATTTATTACTTTAACAATTCACTAAATAACTAGACCATAGCAAGGGTGGGTGGATTGACACTGAAGTTAATGGTCCCTTATTTCTTCTTCTTAAGACAGAATTGAACACAGTTCTTTGCCCCTCATCAACATAAGGCACATATCTTCGTATTCGGTTTTTATTCAGTGTTAGAAAGATCCACAACATACTGTGGCATGCGCACACGCAGCCTACACAAGTCTGTTACTCTGTTCCCCTCTTTATAGGTTGGATTTGAAGTAATTCTAAAACAAAGCTGCCACTAGATTCCCATGCTCCATAATCATTAACATCTTTCAATTTATTTACCGGCCTCTTGATTAGTGATAATCGTGGCCTATGAGTTCCCGCATTGCTGCTTAATAAATATGAATTTTAAATAATGATTCACATTCTAACCTTTTTTTAAAGAGAATATTATCACACTTCAAATTTTCAGCCAGAGGCTTCAAAAGTGTAGCTGATTTTATCTCTCTTTTCACATTTAAAAAGAATATTACCTGACTCAAAATGAGATGATAACAATTAACCAATCTATTTCTTTTCTTGAAAAATACAGGAAAAAAAAAAAATGAAACCAAATAAATCCCACCTGATTCAGAATTCTGTTATGGGAAGATCGAAAAAGCCAAAAGCTCTAACCAAGTAACAATTATATCATCTACCAAGTTGGGTCAAGTTTTTCACTGATCGGTTTTTGAAGCAACTTAGGCCGGAAGCTTGAACTAACCACATTGCTGCTTAATAAATATTAAATGAAGGAAGCTTACCTTCAGCAATATCATGGACAATTGCCATTTTTATACACCTGAGTGTCGAAGAAGAACAATGTCAAAACATATTGCCCCAATCTGAATGAAGTGCAACAATAAGAAACAACCAGATGAATAGAAAAGGCTAAAAGTAAGAAAAACCATAACTTGTCCCGATCAAGCCCAGGAACATCAGAAGCTATGAGGGCCATCAACCCCATTCGGTACATGTGATCGGCTACGGACTCTGGATTCTGAATATCCCTGCGCACCCATCCCGCTCTCTTTGTCGTCTAATCAAAACCCCCAAAATCCAAACAATTGGAAGAGACCGAAAACGAAAATTTGAACAAGAATTGAAAGAGCACAAATAATTCTATGACACAAAGCCGAATTAGAACTCAAATTCCAGTGAATCGTATATATATACATCTATAACTTTGTGCACGCAAAAATACCTTGAGACGATGGCAGAGAGTGAGAAAATCGACGGCAGAAGAAGCGGAGACGGAGGATGATATATCGCCATTAGCTGAGGACGCAGATGGTGGAGGTGGCAATGAGGATGACGACGGAGGCTCGGCGGCCATTCGGAAAACCCTATTGGTGGTGGAAGAAGAAGTGCGAGCTCTGAAAAGTTTGAATCCAATGAGATCAGTCGAAGTTATCGAGGGTACCAACGATCGACAGAACACTCGACTCCCACTGCTCATCTTCTTTGTTTTTCCTTCCGTCCTTTTTTTTTTTCTTTTTCTTTTTTTTTTTTTATCAAAAATAGTGATCACTGGATTCTAAAGAATTTGAGAGTGAGGGAAAAGATTCGGTATATCCTTTTGTACAAGTGATTAGATGTATCGTCATGAACCGTAATGTGTTTGGTTCGCTACTTTCGATTTTGTCATTTTTATTTATTTATTTATAATCAATTTTTATTTCACCCTAACAAAAATCAAATTTTATTTGCCACAAGTTAACTTTATGACCACGTACAAGTCGAGTAAAGTATTAAGGCTGTGATTGTTCTTGGAATAAAAAGGTGAGATTGGACTGTGAAACTGTGAGTTTTATATTTTGTTGTGTTTGTTTTTGGTCATTGAACACGAGATGAGAAAGGATGCTTTATCCGTAATTAAATATTTTATCCATGATTTGCCGGATGAGTAATCCGAATG
>JAVXUM010000021.1:26404540-26422799 GCA_035590655.1 Pouteria glomerata
TTAATATAATTTCTAATGCATTTAAAATATATAAATTGTACAATTATATTGAATTTATAATCAAGTATGTCTTTTTGGAGACTTAGAAAATCATTAACATCCATTAAACCATAACTGATTTTATATATGCACAAAAAAAAGTGAAATTATAGTCATCCAAAATTGTGAGACAAAAAAAATAAATAAATAAACTTTGGAGGAAAAAAAATTAATCATGATCATTTAATACATTTAACAATTGAAAATAACCAAACTCAAATTCTTAAACTTCTTTACTATATCAATACATAGATGACATTTGGAGTTTCAAAAAAGTTTAAACAAATCAAAAATTAGTGTAAAAATGACATATGGCGACATTTAATTACAGAAAGTGGATACTTTTGATTTTTTTTTTTTTTTTTTTTTTTTTTTTTTTTTTTTTTTGTGAAGCTTTTCAAAAAATTTTGGAACTTTAAACGAAACTTATCCCTACTTAATTTTGTTCTTATATTCTTTCTCTCTCACCGTTACTATAATTAATATAGATAGCACAACAAATTGTTAAAAGATATTATTACTAATCTGACATTGTGCTTTATTGAATAAAATAAATATAGTCAATGAATTTGGATATAATAAGGAAGTTCAAGAATTAAACAAATTTGGACATCACTTGAAAGTACTAGGGTAGAAATGTATCCATATACAAACACTCACACAAAGAACATAATGATTTGTTAACAAGGGTACAAATTCCTTTGCAAACAAAGAAGAAACAATCCCGGATTCTTTAGCGGATCAGTCTAAAAAAGATCTTCACTATGAAAAAAGAGGTTACAAGGTTGCAATGACAAGTTTACAAGTTTTCCCAACTAACTACCCATTGATCTACTTGTACCCAACCTATGCTAACCTTGCTTGCTAGACCTTCCGCAACAAACCTCAACCAGTGAAGAAATCTCCCTTTAATTTTTGAAGAGATTGCTCCCCGATCTGATTCCAAATCACAGATTTGAGCTGAAGTAGTGAACCTTTGAGCCAAAGAAGAAAAGAATCACCCAAGCTTCACGAAATCCAAGAGCCCATGGTTATCCTCACAGCTTTTTGCTTAAAACAGTAGCAATCTGGTGTGCAGGCCAAAAAACTTGGGGGTTGAGAAAATATTTTTGCTTTTTGTATCAAAGAATAGTGGTAAAACTGTCATTTGGGCACATTTAAAAATTGCTGCACGATAGTTAGGGGCAGTTCTTGGGCAAGAGCTTTCCTGCTCATGCTCGCAAGGCACCTGAACACATTCTGGATAAAATCCAGTATGTCCCAGGTGAAATAGGAAGCTCACAGACGCAAGCTGCCGTTCTCATGCTCGCGAACCCTGTTATTCACACGCTGTCAAGCACAACTTTCTTTTAATTAAAAAATAACTAGTGAGGATGACAATGAGGCTTCTTTTCAACGGAGCACCAGTACCCAATAACCTTCAACTGTTCTTCTCCCAACCTTGTCCATGGAATACTAATACTCTTTGGCTTGTATTCGTGAACCATATCTACACACTTGTGACATTTTCAACAAACAACAGTACATACAAAGGAATTGCCAATATTTTAACATTAACAATCTCCCCTTGTGGCAATTCCGAGACAAAACTAGCATTCCCAACCCAAATTACATTAAAATTACAAGGAAAATGAAAATGTCACAAGGTTTGACAGATCTTGAAGGTGTGACAGATCTTCCAATTCCTGAAAACATCAAACCATCCACAAGAATATCAAGTAATAATAGATCTCAACATAAAACACAACTCAACTCTTAACTCCCTTTTAATGTGTTTTTCCCCTTTTTGTGAGGAATTGACAAAGAAGAGCCGAAAGAGAAACAAAACAACATGAATCACATACAACAATGCTATGGCAATGCAAAAATCCATTCATTGTCAGAAATAGTTTCAGTACATCAAAATACAGTGGATTTTCCAAAAGAAATGTTTAGGCAATAGTTCGTGTATGATCATAATACAAGGAGACAAAAATACAAAAACAGAGCAGCAAAAGAAATCAAAAATCAATGACGACCAGTCCGATGAAAGTATTGCTCGAGCCGAAGAAACGTGCCATTCAGGTCACTAACTTGAGTGGACAACCGTTGGATCCATTCAAAGAGTGAAGTCAATTGCTCTTAGGCTAGATTGAGTAAGCTCATCATTGTGTTTACAACATCATCCATCAGCTTCTGAACTTTGGAAGCGGAGTTAGCAGCAACTTGCAGAGGGCCTAGCAGGTGCAACTGAATGGACTCAACTTGAGTCAAGACAGTATCTTCAAGTTTCTGAATCCAATTGTCAGTGGAAGTCTGACTTTCTTGAATGCTTCGCTCTAGCCGAGACAGTCGCTCAGTGAAAAATGTCAGTGTATGAACCTCCACAAAGGGAACATCACTTTGAGACGCAAGGGTCGGCAGTAAGACCACGAGGGACAGAAGGAGATGGCACGAAGGAGAGAGCTGATGGCTGAGACGAACCAGCTGAGAGATTGGCTATGAAGGGCTGAGTAAATAGAACAGGTTGAACGAGATGTTTTTGTGCCATGGTGCGGTGAACTGTTGTGCGATTGATTGGAGGATCAGGGAAGACAGAGACTTCTTTAGCACGTTTGACAATACCATACTGCTCATGAAGCAGATTGGTGATAAGGATACCATAGGGAAGTACAAGCCGAGAATTTTTCTGATTGTTAGCTATGACCATCGACTGGAAAACAAGAAAAGGAAGATCAATGGAGATTTCTTGGTAAAGACAGTAGAGAAACTTAATTTTTTCTTCTGAAATCTCAGAAGATCGAGTGGTAGGTGTAAGCAAAGAATCACAAATCAAGTTCAGAATACGAAAAGGAACTGATAAATCACTTTAGCGAAAGAGCAGTCCAGGGAACCACGGATAAAGATTATCACGCATATGAACAGCTAACTCATATAGAGGAAGATGGAAAGCCCAATCAACATTGGGATATGAAGGATTGGGTGTACGAGAAATGTGAAGAAAGAGCCCCAGATTATCAACAGTGAGATGAATAGAAGTCCCACGGACCAGAGTATCAAAACACCCTTCATCAAGAAAAACGTGGTGAACATTTGTGTAAAACTCCCTAATGAGTTCAATCGAAGCACTACCCAGTATTTTCGCAATACTGACCCACCCACGAGTTTCAAAAATGTCCCGAATAAAGGAGAATTCAGCAGTAAAATGTGAAAATTCAACATGTCGCTCAAGATGAACAGGACGATGAGGAAAGTAAGAATCGTACAAAGATATATGACCAGACAAAAAATTAATAGTGTGAGAGTGAGAAGGATCAGCAGGTGCACCACTCAGGGTTGAAAGAGAACCAGCATTGGTCTCCAGAACATAAGGGTTAGAGTTTGAGACAGAAGCGGCTGGTGTAGATATCATTGGCGCAAAAGTTGAAGGCCCCGAGGGTCTTAGTAAAAGAACTAAGAGGGGAATCAAAAAATACCTCCATGGGAGTCGAAGACATAGGTGATGAAGACTCGAATCAAGCAAATGGGTTACGAAGGGAGGTGCACTGAGAATATGGAATTTTCTTCTTCTGTGGATTGCTGCTCTTTGATTTTGCATCCTTACTCTTTGATATTGCACCTTTCGATGTTCCTCCCTTGGTCAACAGAGATGGATTTTTCTTTCCCACATCGACTTTCTTTTTGGCTGAAGCAGACTGGATCCCTTTCATTTTGGCCATAAGAGAGATAAAAGGATTTCAAGAAGGTTTAAGGTTTGAAGAAGATGAAAGGGTTAGGGTTTTTGAAATGAATCACTCGGCTGAGGGGTTTAGAGAAAGAGGTTGCAACAAGTGGATATGAAGAAGAAAGACAAAAAACCTTCCTTAATGACAAAGAGGACAAAACCCAAAGGGCATTTAACTCAGTCCAATCAAATTGACAAAAACCCAAGAGACAAACCAAGCAAAAGTCTGCTGAGGATTTAATATTAATGCAGCAGATGATGAAGGGCCTATTATAAATGACAGGGTGGATTAATGTAGTCAAAAAGACATCAACACAGCTTTTAAGAGACATGACAGTTATTAATGTAGCCACCAGAATAAATCCAAATGACCTTTCAAATGAAACATGACGACTAACATTAATCAAGATAATAATGACAGCAGGAAAGATATACATTAATCTGAACATTAAAACCAATGTGCACCATTAATCCAGACACTACATGCACAGTATTAAACACCATGATAAACCCATGCAGGGCAATAAACACAGAAATAACCTTGTGCCACCTGTCATTAATGAAAACAAATCTGTACCTCTCCACTACACCATATTCTCTGTAATAAATGCAGCTACCAAACCAGTATAACAGTACCAAACGAGTAGTGGAGGAATCTCAATAGACACTCCACTCCACTGCACAATTCAGGCCTTAACCAATCACCAATCAAAACAAAATAAAATCAGTAGCCAACAAAAAAAAATATTGACAGCAATAAAACAAAAAAAAAAAAAAATCTTTTTTTTTTTAATAAAATAAGCTGCTAACACTCAGATGAGTAAATGAATAGACACAAAGGCTTAAGTGAGTATGGGCTTCTCGAGCATGAGAGCAAAAGCTCGTAGGCAAGACCTGCTTGAGAGACAGTACAGACCTGGATAGCATACTTAACAAAGCTTCTACTGCAAATTAATTCAAAGGATTTCCTCCTAGAAACAACTTTAAAAATAGTATTGAGACAAGGAAATATTATTCTTGAAATAAAATAATTAAAACTATGAAATTTTTCATGAAAAGCATATTCAAAGAGTGTTATTCAAGTTTCAAAATGCCAAATTTTCAGACAATGTAAGAATTTGATATGTGTGAATATAAAGCTACAATGATACATTGTCCAATCCTTGAAAGATGCTTTAAAAGTGCACAGCTGAAAGAGTAGCAGATCCAATGTGATTTTGAATTAACAAAAATTTTTGAACTTTACTCAACCAATATCTTAAGACATAGTACCAGCTTAAGTTCCACATTCAAATACACTAGGCAATGTCTATATGGAAGTCAAACCACTTAATTGCCTAAAACAGATTAGAGTTTTCATAATAGCAGAGATTTTTTGTATAAATTCAACCTTATTTCTCCATTACAAACAAGGATATATCATGTGCAATGTAATAATGGTTTTCATACACTTTGTTTTGGTCATATCTTCTCCTTCATGTTTTGAATTTTTTTTTTTTTAAACCAAAGTCATAACCCTTTTTCATCACAAAATCAGAAACAGGTAGCTAACAACTTCACAAACTTCAATTCATGAATTGGAATGACAATATGTGGGTAAATCAAGTTTAAGTCAATCCATTATAGTCATTGCAATAGTAATTCAAGAAAGGTACTCTCTAAGTTGACTATGTGTTTGATACTAGTCAAGTTAAAGACCAAAAAGAAATGTCTCTTCAATGAAACATCTTCAATGCAATCTCAAAAAGCTGTGAACCTTAAAGAATTTCTCAAATATCAGACAATGACCAAGAAGTTAAATAATAACACATATTAATTTCAAGCATCATCCTACTAATTCAAGAATTTCAAAACTTAAAGAACACAAAATGATCTTACTTGCACGAACAAATTCATAGGCATAATTGTAAGACCATTTATTTGAATATTCCTTGAAGCAAGACTAATCAAGAAGTACAACTCCTAGAGATGAAAGAAGATATTCAAATCTAGAAGCTTTTAGGGGTTTAGTGAGAATATCAGCTAGTTGCTTGTTGTGGGAATATGTTCCAAGGTCAACACGTCTCTCAACCAGGTCTTGGATGAAGTGATGTCTTATGTCGATGTGTTTTGTGCGTGAGTGTTGGACATGATTTTTTGAAATGTTAATCGCACTCAAATTATCACAAAACACAGACATAATACTTTGATCTATACCATTATCTGACAGCATCTACTTCATCCACAATGCTATAGCACAACAGTTTCCAGCTGTGATGTATTCTGCTTCAGCAATGAATAAAGAAATGAAGTTTTGCTTATTGCTGTGCCATGCTACCAGATTGCATCCAATGTAAAAACATCCTCCTGAGGTACTTTTATGATCATCACAACAACCTGCCCAATCTGCATCTGAATAGAAAGTAATTTCTGAAGAAGAATCATTAAAAAATCAGATTTCATAATCTAGAGTTTTATTTACATATCGAATGATGCGTTTAAAAGTAGTTAAATGAGATTCTTTGGGATAGGATTGAAACCTAGTGCAGATGCCTACACTAAAAGCAATGTCTGAATGATTAGCAGTCAAGTATAGTAGGCTACCTATCATGCTTCAGTATAGAGTTTGATCAACACTTTTTCCAGATTCATCCTTATTTGATTTGGTAGTTGTGCCCATAGGAGTCCTAGCATGCTTAGTTATAGAGAGTTTAAATTTTTTAACCAAACTTCTTGCATACTTGGATTGGGAAATGAAAATGCCATGTTTTTGTTATTTGATTAGCAATCCTAAGAAAATATTCAACTCGCCCATCATGCTTATTTCGAATTGACTCTTCATGAGTTTGGTAAAGTTTAAGGCATGTTTTTTGGAAGTAGATCCAAATACAATATCATCCACATAATTTGAGCAATAGTGATTTGCTTAGAATCTCTATGGATGAATAAAGTCTTGTCTACACTTCCTCCAGTAAAATCAGATTTAACTAGAAATTTGGTCAGTTTTTCGTACCAAGCTCTAGGGGCTTGTTTTAAACCATACAATGCCTTGTTTAAATGAAATACATGATTGGGATGCTTAGGATCAATGAATCATTTGGGATGCTCAACAAAAACTTTTTCTTGTATGATGCCACTTAAAAAAACATTTTCATATCCATTTGAAAATGTTTAAATCCTAAGTAGCAAGAAATGGCTAATTAAATTCGAATTGATTCTAGTCTAGCTATTGGTGCAAATGTTTCATCAAAATCCACTCCTTTAACTTGAGTGCACCCTTGTGCGACTAGTTTAGCTTTATTTCGAACAATTATACCAAACTCATCAGTTTTATTTTTAAAAATCCATTTAGTCCCTATAACATTGACATCGCTAGGTTTAGGTACAAGTTCCCAAACTTCATTTCTATCAAACTGTTCCAATACTTCATGCATGGCATTTATCTAATGAGAGTCAAGAACAGCGTCTTTAACATAATTAGGCTCGATGCATGATGTATAACACAAGTAAGTTACCTCATTGCGGACTTGCCTCCTAGTTTTCTTGGGAGCAGATACTTCACCAATGGCTTGTGTTAAGGGATGATTCAGTTTCACTCTAGATGAAAGATTAAGAGGTAGATGTTGCGTTTCATCCTCATTTTCCTCTTCAACACTTTCTAGCTGACCTTGACTTGGTCCAACTTCAATTTCCTTTTCTTTATTTTTTACATCAACCACTAATTTATCTTGAGGAAACATAATGAAAGCTTACTCCTCTTCAGTGATGTTTATCCTGCAAAAAGAATTTACACAATTATCATCCACAATAATGTTTATTGACTCCATAACAGTGGAGTGTTTCAAATTGAAGACTCTATATGCCCTACTATTTGTGGAGTAATCAAGAAAAATACATTCATCACATCGGGCATCAAACTTACCAAGAGCTGCTCGGTCACGATAGATGTAACATTTACTTTCAAAAACATGAAAGTAGTTCACATTTGGTTTTTTACCATTCCAAATTTCATAGGGAGTGGTTTTAATTCCTCTTCTAACAAAGACTCTATTGCCAATGTAGCATGTTGTATTTAAGGCCTCAGCCCAAAATTTCAATGGAAGTTTTTGGCCTGCAACATGACTTTAGTCATCTCTTGAAGAACCCTATTCTTTCTTTCCACAACCCTATTCTGTTGGGGTGTTTTAGGTGCTGAAAATTCATGTAAAATTTCACATTCATCACAAAAGCAAGAAAATTAGCATTTTCAAACTCCTTGCCATGATCACTCCTCAATTTAACAATTTTACCAATTTTAGTTCCTTTTTCATTTTGAAGTCTTTCGCAAAGTGCTTTGAAAGATAGAAAAGTATCAGATTTTTCTCTCAAGAAGTTCACCCAAGTGATCTAGAGAAGTCATAAACCATTACAAAGATATATTTCTTTCCTCCCAAACTCTCTGTTCTTATCGGACCCATTAAATCTACATGAACCAATTCTAAGACAGAAGAAGTTGCTATTTTATTTGTCTTTTTGTGAATGGCTCTAGTTTGCTTTCCTTTGAGACAAGGTTCACACACAACTTTCTTGACTTTAGCTCTCTTTGGCAATCCCTTCACAATCTTAGACTTAGACAACTTTGTAAGATCCCTATAATTGACATGCCCAAGTCGTTAATGCCAGAGTTCAGTGATGTCATCCTGTGCCACATTACAAACCAAACATTTATCAGTTAAGAGTCCATAACAATTATCCTTAGTTCTAATTCCCTTTAATACTACATTATTATTTTGATCAAGAATTGAGCATTTATCTTTAGCAAACATAACACTGTAGTTTGAATCACAAATTTGATTAATAATAATCAAATTTGCTTTCAAGCCATCGACATATAAAACATCCTTAAGTCTAGGAAGACCCGGACGATCAATGCATCCAATTCCAAGAATTTTAGATTTGCTACCATCCCCGAAGGTAACAAAACTTTCATCACAATCTTTCAAGGAAGAAAACATGGACTTCACACCACACATATGCTTAGAGCATCTACTATCCAAATACCACATGTTAGAACTTTGTGCTCTAAAAGCAGTGTTTGCAACAAAACATTTTAGGTCATCACACCTAATCTATGTTTTTCTAACTTTGTTATTTGAAGGAAACTTGTTTTTAAAGACTATTTTTGTGATGTTCTTGACATTGGATTGAGGCACTCCTTCATCCAAACTAACTCTATTTGGTTTGAATAGAGCTCTTAAGTTATTAGGGTCATGAAATTGAAGGACACTAAACTTATTTGACAAAAATTTTCTTCTTTTGTGATCTCTGTTAGATGACCTTGAATTGCAAGTGCACGAGTCGTAGTAGGTAGCAAATTTAAATTTATAAAAACAGTACGGAGTACCGGTCGTTCTTTCCACAGGGAGGGCTGTGTTAAAAACACTAGACATATTCTCTTATTTAGTAGGTGGACCTAACTTAACCTAGCTAAATTTAGATTATGGGATATAGGTTTGGATGATGATGGTGGAGTGAAAGAATTAAATTAAAACAAAAGAATTAGAAACAATACTAATTAAAACATTCTTGACTACAAACCAAATTTAGTGTTGTGGTGGCAAAGGTTCTCTCAAATCTTTGAAATATGATTTGTGGAAATCTCAAGGTAAGTAAAAGTTTTGAAAATAGTTTCAAACTCATCGGGACGAATCAAATACCTAGTGTACCCAAGTGTAACCAAACTTTGATTTTAACACAGATAAGTCGATTTCATAGAAAAGCCTGTATTTTGGTTTTAGGAAATAAATTCCAAGTCACCGAGCCATTGAATCAAACACTTGGTATGCACGAGTGGGAACTCGTAACCAAGTGAAGATTGTAACATGGGCAACTTGATTTCATAGGAAAACCTAATTTGGGTTTTAAGAATTAAGTCTCTAACTTACTGGGTCATTGAACCAAACATTTGGTGTGCACAAGTGAAAACTTGTAACCAAGATATCGTTGTAACACGAGCGAGTAGGTTTCAAAAGAACCCTATCTTTACCAAGTGATTTCAATTAAAAATTATAAAAAATATTTTAGTGAAAACCATTTACATCTAATTAAACCAAGCCAACCACAATACTTTCAATGGCTTGAAGCCAAGAATAAAACTAGCCTAGCATAATCATAGCGAAATCACAAATAAGAAATAAGAGCATGCCATGAAAATGAAAACAAGATCGAATAGCAAAGAAAGAAAGCTGAATACTTAAATTAAAATGAAAAGACGAAAATATAACTTACCAATAAAGTAACAATCTTGAATAATGTACTCGAAACCCTAACCCTAACCTAATCTAAAAAAAAGAGAAAAAAAATGGTAAAAGTCCCTTAAATCTATCAGAGTACACGTATTTATAGATGTACACAAGTAGGGGTGAAGTTGTCTTTTTACAGGAAGGAGGAAAACCAAATGTCACCAACTTGGGATGCCCGAGCCCTTCTGGGGAGCCCGAAGTTGATGCCCTCCATGTGTTCAATCAAATGCCCAAACCAAGCTCCAAAATATACTTTCTGGGGGTGCCGAACTGATCCATGTTGGGGCGCCCGAGGTACTATTCCTCAGTTATATCATCCTATTTCGACCTTCCAATGTGATTTCGACCTTAAAGACGAAGGGTTCAAGCTTTAGCTAAAATACGAAAGTTGTTGGCCTTCGAGTCATCTATCCAAACCAAAAAAATCACCTCAATCGGAGTTCGAAGCAGAAAGTTATGCTTAAAATACGATCAAGGTGTCCAAACTTATACAATCCAACAAGTGTGTCAATATCATGATAATCAAGAACTTATGGAGATAAAACACTATCAAACATACACATATTGTGATATTATGACATAAATTATGCACAATTATTAGGATTAACTCTGTATTTAACATAATGCAAGGGTAATCGGTATAAGTTTATGACAAAATGGTCTTGTGTGGCCCCTAACTCCACAATGATGGCATATGGGTACAAATTTCACGGAATTCACAGAATTTGGGGCATACAAACCCGATTTAAAGAAGTTTTTACCTTCAAAACCTGAAAAATAGTTGGACAAGCCTCTACCTCTCGTGTGATTCTTCATTTTACTTGCACCAAAGGAAGTTTTCCGTTAGAAATTTTGATTCCCTTTTGAATTACTCTTTGCACTGTCACCTGCAGCTTTTGCTACCCTCGAAATGGGATGGATGCTGCTGACCTTGTTCTCCAAATTCTTTTGGTTAGTTGGTTTGGCTCCATCCTTAGTTCTAGAAACAAAATTGATTAGTCCATTTCCTTGAGTTGAGAAAGTTGAAGACAGTTTTCCATATCCAAGGCCAGTTCGATCATTTGGATACCTTTAAGCTTCCAATATGTCTTCCAGCTGCCAAGTTCCTGCATTCCACTTCTTGAATGAATTAGATGTTTTGACAATTTTCTCCTTTAATTCTTCAATTTCTTTTTCCAGTTTTACATTCACCAATGTCAATTTTTCCTTACTTCTTTTCAAGGTTTCAACCATCATTTCCAGCTCATACACTTGTGACTTGTAACATTCAACTTCATTCTTCAAAGCCTCTTTTTCACTTTCAACAGTATTTAACTTGAAAGAGCTTTAGCCTTGTACTTAGCTAACATCAAGGACTATTGGTACAACTCATCATATTTATCTTGCGGCACTTCTAACTTCTCGATAATGTCTATGTCACATTCCGAGTCAGAGGTGTCACTAATATCACTTTCTCTATCATTTTTCGATAAATCACTAGTTTTAGAATTTTTCATTGGACAACATTCATCAGCTTTCACCATAAATGCTAATACATTTGAAGAGTCATCCTCAGATCCAGATGATTCCTCTTCGGCTTACTCTCCTTCACCCTTTGAATCACCTTCATTATCCCATGTTGCATTGAAAACTTTATTGTTCTTTCTCTTCATCTTGTTCGCACATTTGTTAGCAAAATGATCATACCCTTTACATTCAAAACATTGCTTCTCTCATGGTTTTTCTTGTTTCCTATCATTTTTTGACCCTTGTCCTATCCTTTTCTTCCCTTTAAACAACTTTGAGGAATTGTTAGAAGGAGGTTTCTTTGAAAAATTCTTAAATCTCTTGACAAGAAAAGCAATATCATCAGCACTTATTTTAGAGGTATCAATATCATCCTCATTTTCTTCGCAGATAGAACTTAAGGCTATTCCTTTGCTTCTCTTTTTTTGATTCATGTTCACTTCATATGTTTGCAATGGTCCAACTAGTTCTTCAACCTTCATTTGATTTACATCCTTACTCTCCTCAATGGCTGTTACTTTTGGTTGAAACCTGTCTGGTAAGGACCGAAGAATCTTACGGACAATCTTTGATTGAGGATAAGATTCTCCTAAGTTTATTAAAGAGTTCATAATATCACTGAGCTTAACATAAAACTAATCAAAGGTTTCATTGTTAGCCATTCGTATTACCTCAACAGCAATCGTGAGTCTCTGCAAACTGCCGTTGTTCCTTCATAAGTAACTTGAAGGATGTCCTATGCTTCTTTTGCAACTTCATAGTTTGAAATTCTTCTCAATTCATCTTGAGAGACACTGCAGAATATAGCATTCAAAGCCTTACTATTCCAACTAGCAGCTTCATTGTCTGCAGGAGACTAGTTCCTTTTGGCCTTTGGTGTGAGATCAGTCTCACTAACTGTTGGTGGCTTCCATCCATCAACGATAGAATCCTAAACACGTTCATCAATAGATTTGAGAAAAGCTCTCATCCTTGCTTTCCAATAGTGATAATTTGACCCATTAAGAAATGGAAGCCTGATAGTCGATTGTCCTTCTCCTTGAGTGTCCATGGATACTGTGTCCATGAATACTATATGGACCTACTCTCAGACAAAAAGTCTAGACACACAACAGAGAGCACCCGATGCTCTGATACCACTTGAAAGTCCCAAGTAATAGAAATGTATCCAGATACAAACACTCACACAAAGAATACAATGATTTGTTAATAAGGCTAAAAAGTCCTTTACAAACAAAGAAGAAACAACCCCGGATCCTTTAGCGGATCAGTCTAAAAAAGATCTTCGCTATGAAAAAAAAAGGTTACAAGGTTACACGCATAGGTTTACAAGTTTTCCCAACCAATTGCCTATTGATCTACTTGTACCTAACCTATTCTAATCTTGTTTGCTAGACTTCCCGTAACAAACCTTAACCAGTGAAGAAATCTTCCTTCAATCTTTGAAAAGATTGCTCCCTGATCTGATTCCAAGCCACAGATCTGAGTTGAAGTAGTGAACCTTTGAGCCAAAGAAGAAAAGAATCACTCGAGCTTTATGAAATCCAAGAGCCCATGGTCATCTTCACAACTTTTTGCTTAAAACACTAGCAATCTAGTGTGCAGGCCAAAAAGCTTAGTGTTGGGAAAAGATTTTTACTTTTTATATCAATGAAGAGTGGTAAAACTGTCATTTGGGCACATTTAAAAATTCTTGCGCGACAATTAAGGGCAGCTCTTGGGCAAGAGCTTCCCTGGTTATGCTCACGAGGTACCTGAACACATTCTGGACAAAATCCAGTATGTCCCAGGTAAAATAGGAAGCTCGCGGGCACGAGCTGCCCTTCTCATGCTCGCAAACCCTGTTATTCACACACTATCAAGTACAACTTTCTTTTAATTAAAAAATAACCAGTAAGGATGACAATGAGGCTTCTTTTCAACAGAGCACCAGTACCCAATAACCTTCAGCTGTTCTTCTCCCAACCTTGTCCATGGAACACTAATACTCTTTGGCTTGTATTTATGAACCATATCTACACACTTGTGACATTTTCAACAAATAACAGTACATATAAAGGAATTGCCAATACTTTAACACTAACATCACTAAATTATCATATCTAATAGGGAAGCTCAAAAATTTAAATTTAATATCCAAATTCAACTTTATTTAATTTTTGAGCTTCTTTATTTGGATATCATTAAATTATCATATCTAATTTAGCCAATGAAAATAAATACAAGTAAGCTCAATTGGAATTTTTAAGCTTCTTTATTTCATTGATTATATATATTTTATAAGGAAGCTCATTCCGAATATCACCATATTATAATATCTAATAATAAATTAGATGATTATTTTTTTTATTTATTTTATAAGGAAGCTCAATCTGAATATCACCATATTATCATATCTAATAATAAATTAGATGATTATTTTATTTTTATCTCAAAATACTTTTAATACATGACCTATTGTGACGATTATGTGACAATAATCTCTCCCTCTCTTTAGGTAATTACGTTTGCATATTGTATAAAAAAAAAAAAAAAGAAATTTTAAGTTCATTTTTATCTCAAAATGACAATATAAAAATTTTTGAGTTTTTTTTATAAATAAAATAAATATAGTCAATGAAAATATTCAAATTTAAATTCTTGAGTTTCTTTTTTATATATGTTTATATACGTAAGCTCATTCCTGCTTAATTTAATTTTTATCTTCTTTCTCCCCTCACCGTTACTATGACTAATGTTGCAGTCATAACTGGCATAAATATGTTTTGTAGAGATTTGTTGTTATTTTTTAGTCTAAATTAATTGTATTATTTATTGACATGTCAAGAGCTTATCCGCACTTAATTTTTTTTTTTTTGTTTTTTTTTAAAGGTAACCCCTACTTAATTTCATTCTTATCTTTCTTTTTCTCTTACGATTACTATGATTAATTTTGCATTCATGATTTAAAGTGACCACTTTATTATTATAAATTTTTTTAATATTCATTAACTTTGAGAGTAAAAATAAAAATTTATATCCTTACATTAAATCTGAATATATGATTATTATATATTGATATAAAATAAATATACATTTATGACATAATAATGGATTGTGTTATAGTTGAACTCCTTACTATTTATTCTTAAATATTTACTTACACATTTAGATTTTGCAAATTCGAGCTTCTGCTCAAATAATATTGTTTTTCAAAAATATTTATTAGTGTAATCATTAGGCTAAATCCTTTAGTCTTGATTCAACGAATCAAGGAACGGTGGAACAGTACGGTCAATACACTATGCATAGATTTATGTATGCAATGTGAACACATACATGTATAAATTTGCATTTTCTTTTCTAATCTAATTTTATTTATTATCAAAAGGCTTTCGAAAATGAGAATCCTTGCTCACTTTCTCTGTCATTACTGATAGGGATTTTTGGATTAAAAACTTCTTTTATAGTTTTGAAATAAATAAATTAGGTTTAAACCAAAACAATATGAATGAAGATCATCTGGTTTTACAATCCTAAATGTTAATATAAAATTATGTTTTGGAACTTAAGGAAGTTTCAAGAAAATATTTTTTGATTTATCTTCTCGTTACGTGAAATTTAAATTGTGGTTAATTGCACATTGAATTGTGAAATAATGATTCCACCTGGAATTGAAGGTTGAATCAGGAAATTACTCAATTAAATTTTTATATTGTTTTGAATTGATCCATTATTTTATTTTGATTTTTTAGTGACTTCATCATTTAATGAGTTTATTTGTTATTTTTAAGTGCTTAATATTTTGGTAAAATTCTATTTAATTAACTTATTTTATTTAGGCAGATAAATTTATTAGAGATTTAAGAATATTCATCCACACAAACATTTGAAAACTATTTCACTTTGAACTAAGAAATAGGTAACTTACACCTTTTTAAACCAAGAACTATTGCATTAGGTTTCTTTAAGGATTAGATTTTGATCTCATCAAGTTAAAACTACACCACATGCCCTTGTACTTTGGATTTAATCTAGACATATTATTTAGCGGTAGTCAATTGGCAAAGGATGCCTTCAACTCCTTCATGTCGCACTCAATGGTGGACATTGTGTCTCCTCCATCTGCATTCGTTGCTAGAGAGCTTGGGGATTCCTTGCTCTGATACTAATTGACTCAGAATAGAAGTCTTCACAAATAATTAAATCTTATCAACGTAGTTTCAATTCACTCAATCCTCATGTGCATCACTTAGAACACACAAAGAGGTGAAGAGAAACTAAGGATCAACGAAGATCCAAAAGTCCCTTAAAGGTTGAAAAATTCAACATTTTGTAGGCTAATTATACAAATTACAAAAATGCCATAAATTAAAAAAAAATTGCAGTTAATGCCCTAAATATTGAAAAAAAAGACAAAAAAGTCCCTAATTATTAATTAAAGCAACTAATAAAAAAAATGACAATTAAACTAGCTTTTCTTCTTGGAATCCTTCATGTGGCCTAGGCCTTCCAAATAATTCAGGGCTAACTATTCTACATCACTTATTTAGAAATTAAAAATTTTTTAGGAATTAATTTTATTTACTTTCCTTACACAATTTTATTTATTTTCATTATATTGTGAGGTTATTTGATATCAGCCCTACGCCGAATTGTAGGAAATTGGCAATTTTTGATGAAATTGAATTGAAATTTTGATTTATTTATTTAGTTATAGTTCTTGTTACTAATCTTTGTGCTTTTGTTCCATTATGCTACGTCACCAACCCCCAAACCCCAAACGAATTAGAAGTTCCTAAAGTTGACAACTTTAGGAGTTGAAGTTCGAAATACAACTTTAAAAGTTAGAGTTGTATTTTCAACTTTTGGGTTATTACGAAAGTTCATATAACAATCAAGGTTAAAACATTTTCATCCATTGGACAAACTTTGATAAAAATTCAAAATTTAAAAATGCAACTTCAACTCGTAATGTTGAATTTCAACTTTAGGAACCCTTCATCCATCCCAAATTATAAATTGATTATGCTCCACAATTTCCCCTACCGTAAAAATAGGTGACCACTAATCTAAAATCCATCAAGTTGATGATCAAGAACTAGACGATGAACGAGGGCAATGAGGTCTCGAGTTCGACTCCCATTCAGGGGGTGGGTTACCACATTTGTGGGTTCCTAACGGTCTCCACTCGGTCGAGCCGGTCAGCCAGGGCTTGCCTAGGCTGGTTTACTCTCCAGGGCTCTCTGCCGGCTAGAGTCCTGGGGCGAGCTTCACCCTGTGCGCACCTCTCGGGATAACAGCTTCGGACTTTCACGTATCAGAAAAACCAGACGATGAATATAAGAATCCATAAACTGATCCAATAAAGTTTTAGGTTGAAAATACGGCCCACAAAAGGAGGAGAGAAAAAGTAAATAATTTTTTTTTTAAAAAAAGCCACCACCGCGTTAGTAAACAGAACTTCTGGGTAAATACTTCACTAAAATATCTACGTCCCTTCAATTAAATTCTCAAGTCTGCCTCTGCTATTATCCACAAATGGATGCACAAGTTCAACTACAACAAATGTACCATCCCTTGAAATGATACTGCTTAAGGTGAGGTAAAAAAGCATAGAATGATAGATAAGAGATAATAGAATAGCCAAAAATAGAAAAAGGAACACGAACAACTTATACATCCCAAATAAGATAAGAAAATGGAAGAGAGAAATGAAAGATCATGCAAAATGCTAGGGAGAGATTCAATTCCCCTATGGCATGTCGAAGCGTGCTTTAGAAGCTTACATAAATCTTTACAAAGTCATTCCCGAAAAAATAAGTCTCTTTTTATTATCTACCTTTATCAACCAAACTTTATTATCAACAGTCAATTGGTTGCAAATCCGGTTCACACCATAATATAAGAAATAAAAATACAAAAATTAATAAGTCTCATTCAAAAGTCATA
The DNA here is from genome assembly GCA_035590655.1 of Pouteria glomerata. Lineage (NCBI taxonomy): Eukaryota > Viridiplantae > Streptophyta > Magnoliopsida > Ericales > Sapotaceae > Pouteria > Pouteria glomerata. The sequence goes on from JAVXUM010000021.1 coordinate 26,421,980, forward strand.
TTTTCTGCCTCATGCCTTAAGGAATCAAACAACAGAGTAGACAGGTAACGCTCGCCAAAGCTGGGAAAAATAACCTGACATGTAAGAAGTAGTCATTTAGTTGCTCGCTGAATAAAAAATTTTAATACACAAAAAAAAAAATATAATCATATGATTTATACTGCTAAAGTTAACTATGTCCAGTGCTCACTACTTTTGATGCAATCTCTCTTGAATTTCTACCAACAACGCAAATACAGTTAAACTTTCTAGTGGAAAACAAAATGTGGTTTCCATGATGTCTGCATTTACTAATTATAGGTGTAGCCAATTGCTCAAAAGGAAGAATGTTGAAAGTAAGGTATTATGGGACTACGATACATACTGTGGGAACATGCAAAGGTGAAGGTCAAGTGTCTCCTTGCAAGAGGTGGTAGCCAACCTTACACTCAAAAAGCTTTTTATTTTTTACTTTTATTTTTTATTTTTATTTTTTTTTATTATTATTTTTTTAATTTGGAAGGATTCAAAGAGAGGTGAGGCAATGAGTTAAAGAAACACACAGGTTTGTAATGCATATATTACATGAAGTTATAAAAGCTAAACTTGGTAGCATTTGTAAAACTGAGTTGATGGCCTGCAAATTGTTATGCCTTCGTTTTCTCAAAACCCTGAAAATGATGCTACTGGGGAGCTTTTTACCAGCAGTGCCCACTCGTCTATTGAAAGCACATTGATCTTCTTAATGAGTCAATAAATATGGGTCCATTTATTTACTGAAACAGCTAATTTACTCGGCATAGGTAATTGCCATCCTACACTATGGGAATCTGCAATAATC
>JAVXUM010000021.1:26422899-26441980 GCA_035590655.1 Pouteria glomerata
TTTTACATGGTAGTGAGTGATGGGAGGAGAGGGAAGATAACTTTGAGAACTCTAGGTTAGAGTGAGCTTGAAAGATGAAAAAATGGATGTATGATGGTAATTGATACTTAAAATGAACAAGAGTAAAGTATGCAATAAAAACCTGAAGTTGGACAAAACCCGGAGGAATTTTCCTTTCTGGGGGCACCCGCCTAATTGAGGCTGGGGCGCCCGAGCACTGTTCATTGAGGTAGGGCGCTCGCCTGGGGAAGGAGGGGCGCCCGAGCTACTGTTCACAGAAATCCCCCTCTCGGGGGTGCCCGCCTGATTTAGACAGGGGCGCCCGACCCCCCTGCTGCACCCCAACTTTATTTTTTAACCTATTTTAAGAATCCCCACACCACTCCTACCATGTTGAACACTATAAATACACCTCCTTCTCTTCATTTCATGTATGTGTCATCTTTTGATTATAGCATATAATCTTTGACTTGATTAAATGCATGGGACTTGGGTTGAGATACTAATGCTTATGAAAACACTTGAAGTATCTTGCTTATGTTTAGATGAATGATAATGCCCTTGACATGGGAATACTTATGGAATAACATATGTTGCGAATATGAAATCCAAATGGAATGTGTTATATGTGAACTCCACACACATAAATTACAAACTTAATGGAAAGATAAGAAAACAAAATGATTGGTTGTGTGCCGGGGAGTTGCGGGGTACGGAAAATAGGAAGGGTCTGAGATTACCCTCGGGTTGTAAGTCCCAGAACCTACGCAGGGTTTGATGTTTCATGCTAGTAGGTTAGTAGCCTACGAAATGAGGGCAGTGTATTGTGTATACACACGGGCATAGCGTCGCCTTGGGTTGCCATCCTAAAGAACGCCCGTGGGGCTGCGGCGTCTCCCGGAACAAGGACGTCGGAGTGGTACCCGATCCCCGATGATTATGTGAATAATGTGTGATATATACACAAGATGAACAAGTTAATGGATTAAATGTGGATAATGTACACACATTGAAATTTAAAATAGTATGTGAAACTTGCCTGTGATTATAAGTTGAGTTACTTGCTATCATTTTATGAACCTTGGATTATTGTTGCTACATTGTATCACGATCATTGCACACATCATATTTATATTATGGGAGTGTATCGTGGGCATACGCCGTCCGTGCTCACGTCCCTACAGATGTCCATGCAGGACTCACCCAGGATGAGTAGTAGAGGCCTAAAGGTAAATGGAGGAGATGTCCACGCCATTGCGAAGATTGGGGCTAGTTTTGCCTGTTGTAAATGTATTTTGAGACAACATTGGAATATATATAATTTCTTTTGCTTTTGGGTTTGTAATGGCCATAAGGCCAAGGCATGTACAAATTTACACAGTTTCAAGATAGTGAAAGTTGTTACATGTATAACTTGGTTGAGGTGACCATCTGTGTGGTCTTGGATGGAAATGTATATTAGTTTATAAAAAACTGCTACTTGGTGTGTGGCAGTGAGTATATATTGCACAGGTATTTTATTAGGTATCCATTTGACTAAATCTTAGGCCGTTATATAGTAGAGGAAGTTTTGTGGGTCCGTTGCGTAACCAATGTGCTTGCTTTGATATAGTGATCGTGTTTTCATGTTATGTATGCTTTACACTCATTTCCTGGGTCTCCGGACCCAGAGCGTGACATTGCTATTAAAATATTTTGTAGGATTTATTATCCTACCTACTATTTTTTATTAATTGGGGCTCATTGATGAAATTTTCAAAAAATATATTATTCAATAATATAATTATGTTGCTATGGTTCTTACAATGAAGGAAAAATTTAATAAATATTGTAATTTATTTCCCATATCTTTTGGTATTACCACTATTTTAGACCCTAAAAATTAAAAAAAAAAAAAAGATTTTTTTCTTCAATTGTTAGAGATGATATCAGACCCTAAAAGTGCCCAAGAATAATTAAATAAATTAAAAAGCAAATGTAAGTTGTAATGGGTTGGTATGATACTAATCGTATAACTACCCAAACAACCATCATCATAATGATATCCTCTCATTGTGACTTTGGTGGTAATACATCCATTTAAAGAAGAATAAAATCTCAACAAACAAATCATCAACAAGTGATAGTTCAAATTCATCCTACTTGCAATGTTATCTGGGTACATCTCCAACAAAATATAAAAATGACTTTAATCTTTTAGACTGGTGGAAGGGACAACAATTTAAGTTTTCATTTCTTTTAACTTTTGTTTGTGATATTCTCGCATTTTCAGTTTCTATGGTAGCATCCGAGCAAGAGTTTAGCACAAGTAGGTGCGTTATCAGTTAATTCAAGAGTCGACTGGCCCCTCCGACAATTGAGACCTTATGCATTTACAAGATTGACATCTCGTTGAAAACAGATAATATAAAGATGTTGAAAAAGATCAACTTACCCTTAACTTTGATGCAATATGTTTTGGTGAAAGAGAAGAGGACAATAATGGATCTAGTGATGAATGATAATAATATATAAATAGGTAATATTTGCAAATGATAGTCACTTTTATAAGTGTCAATCTAATTGGGATGTATATGACGTGAGGTGATGTATCTATTTATTACTCTATCTTTTGTTTTTTTTTTATTATTATAATTCTACATTCGTAAATTGTAATTTTGAATTTAATGTTAATTATGTAATTACTTGTTATTTAATAAATTTTAATTTTTGTCAATAATTATTTTAATATGTTTGTTTGAATTTTATTTTATATTTTATTTACTTTAAAAAATAAAAATAATAAAAAATATTAAAAAATAAGTTGAGTCAGCTAGAGCGGCTCAGAAGCAGAAATTGGTGACCCTGACCCCACTCGACCTGGCCTGAAAAAAAAGAGGGGCGAATGGGGCAGGTCATTTGCGAGTTAGGTCAGCCCCAAGTCAAGGGGTGAGTCGGGCCCGACCTAGCTCATTTCCAACACTAGGTGGGGTTGGTTTGGTTTTATTTAGGATTTTGTTTAATTATAAATTTAAAAATTATTATTTTAATTATTTTAATTCTATTTGTAAAATAACTTTTTTTTAAATCCAAATTAAATTAGTTTGATTTAATCTAATTTCTCTATGGCATTATGCAATGTACCGAATTGAACCAATTAAAATTCGGTTAAATTATTTTAATTATGAAGATAGTCTTCAATTTTGAATAGATAAAAACTCGATTAATTTTAGCCACGATAGTCTATTTACCCAATGGCGAGTCAACTCCACTAAATAATCCGACCTCAATGTAATTTCAAGTTGGTCCATGAAAATTCATTTATTTTTTAAATATTTTAACCATAAGTTTAGATAAAAATACTCTTTTAAAAATTATATAAGTATGCAGTTTAGTATTAAAATAAATATGTTTTTACAAATTTTGATATAAAAATTTAATTTATCATAAAAGAATATAAAATAATATTTCAATACATAAATATAATATATATATAAATATATATATATATTTAGGCGAGAATCAGGACGACATGCTCAATTTTAAGCCCCATCTAGAAAATTAGGCTAAACAGAATTTTGGCTAGATTTTGATCCAACGAGGCAGTGATTTGACGCTGTGGCCCTGTGGGGCTCACAGCCAGCCGTATATATATCTCAGTCTTGGACTCTTTAGCTTTCTCATTCTCATTTACTGAGTTTATTCGGCCGAGACGACCGCCGGTCCGTGGCGGTGATCCATTCCTCCAACAGCCGCCGTAATACTGTTGACCGGTGGCTCGGCTTTTTGGACAGAGTAAAAATTATTTGAACCTGTTCGAACGGTCAGCTGGTTTTTAAAGGAAAAAGAATATCAATATCAGTGAGTACTTTCTCGACACGTCACACGACATGCATATTCACGTATAAAGCAACCATCGTTCTTAACGTCAGATCTCCTTTAGCCCCGATTTTCGTAGAAATTTGCTGGGTTTTTATCTATGTGAACAAGTATAACTTAAATTTCTATCTATCAAATTGCTTTTGTTCTAACAATGGTTTTGGCATGGTTTCTGAACTAGTTGTTTGGGCTAATTTATCAGTGATTTTAGTCATGCTTTTTTATTGACTTCGAATTTTGATGCTTGGCTTTTCTTTGAGAAGATTTCTCTCTACTTCAGATGATGATAAGTTGATCTGGGGCAGATTTTATTTGAATGAGGGATTTTATATGGTTTATTTGAAGTAGTCCATCCTGTTTAGTTGGTGGTTCGGCTGACGCTGATCAATGCCTAAAATGTTTTTATGTAATTATTTATTTTTTTGGCGCGTTTGTTCTTTTCTTTGTTTGGGAATTTTTATTTATGCATAAACTAATTTTCCTTTTATCGATTTTTATTTATTTATTCATTTTTTTCCTGATGATGGTTTTGATATTATTGTTTAACCCAGCTGGTGGTGCTAATTTATTTGTCATTTTGGTTGATTCTAGCCAGGGAGCTAGAATTTTGATGCGTGGCGTTTCCTTGAGTGAATTTCTCTGTACGTTGAATCATGATCAATTGATTTTGGGTAGATTTCATTTGAATAGGGAGTTTTATATGATTAAGTTTATGTAAACATTGGTTTGTTCTTGATTTGGCCAATGCTTATCAATGTCTAAAAGTTTCTTTTTTTTTTTCCCCGTTTGTGTGTGTGTGTGTGTTTAGGAGATTTAAGTAGATTGTTTTTTTTTTTTTTCATGAAATTGTGCATCAAAGCATGATGGATTCTGTTTGCTAAACTCGAAATAGAAATGTACTAGAGGAACAACAGTGAAACCATTTGAGCATTCACAAGTGGGGACTAAAATATCTCATTTTTCACTCTTCCCAAATTTTAAATGATTGAAATTAATCCTACCGTAATCGGAGTATCCTAGCCAAAAATAGGGTGCAATCTATTGCTGGGTAGTATTTAACTTTGAAGTACTGATACATATTATAATGCCCAATCTCTGGCATGTGGTTGAAGATTACCCCACAAAATCTACACCAAATTGATTAATGTATTTTTTGAGCAAATTAATTTTTTTTCTGTGGACCATTGGACGCTGAAGCTATATGTAACAAATTTCTCTTATTTTCTAAATACTTTATCTAGTTATATTTACCAACTGAAAAACCAATTGAGTTGGCAAGACCCTAATTGGCCTTCCTTATTGGGGATTCCCAAAAAGAAGATAATGAAGGTCAATTGTAATTTATATAAACAATATTTCTTCATATGTGGGATAATAGTTGACTTGCTTTCTCGATGTCAAACTAAGTGCTCTTTGGTTCTTTTACATGGTTGTGTTTTGGGCTTGGAGGGGGTTGCTTCAATGCTTCTTCAACTCCTTGTGCTAGTCTTTGTCAACTGTATGTTCATTGACATCCAATGTACATATTTTGGTGAAAAATCCTTACTTTGTATTGTTCTTATGTTTAGTTTATATAAAGTCATACATATTAAAATGAAAAGAAGATTATCTATTTATTATTCTGATTGGAACTACAAACAACCATTATTCCACTATGATTTATCTATGTAAAGATTGGAATAAGTTCATACTTACCAAAGTTCTGTAATTGTTTACAAGGTACTTATAAGAAATTTATTAGGTTTAATATTAGATAGTGGCAATTTTCAATCGTGGTGATTTCGGCATATGAGGTCATGTAATACTTAATCAAAATTTGGAATTCATTCATATGTGCTCTAATAATATAGCAAACAAATAAAAGGACGTGATGAATAACATGAATAAAATCATAGTTGTCAAAATCGTTCAATTCCCAATTCGAATTGATACAATATGTAACCAACAAGAATTTTATCTCCAAATCAATGAAGTGATGAATCATGATGAATTAAATTGAATCTATCTGGTTCATAAAGAATCTTATGATTTTGCGATTTAGGATGCATGGAAGTGGGCCCGAATCTAGGTCATTTGGACACAATATGCAAAAAATCTATTTTTTCTTTTTATTTTTCCAAACTAAGTTAGAAAGGCCGGTAATGGACCAAGAATTTTGTATCACTTGCGAACCATCTTTATATAAGTCATTTTGAATGAAATATGATTGATGGTCTAGTATGAATTTAAGAAATGGAAATTCACTCTTTCTTGAATGGTTCAACTTTCTCCAGTAGGAATAAAATGGACAAAGACTGTTACAGTTTGCTGCAGATGTGTCCACTGTCCAGGAATTAAACGAAGAAGATTTGACTCTGCTAGTGGGGTGGTATAATAGACACTCGTTGTTGCAGCTTATGCCTTTAGCTATTCAACCAACTCTTTGCTATTCTATATAGATAATTAGATATATTTAGAAAAGGTAATTCTTACAAATTTTATGCCATAAATACTTGGTATTGCTAATTTGATATCTTGTTACAGTCCTGTGATTGTTGTGATTCAGCTTGTAGATCCATATGAATTAGGGAAGTGTATTTCGGAGAACTTGACAGCCTTTTTCTGATTTCTAGTCAATTATTTCCCAAATACATGATTAATTGAATTTAATGTTATTTTAGTGTCTTACTTCCAACCCTTGATTTATTGTGGCATCTATGTTGCACTTACTAAGAAATGATTGCTTAATCAAGTGTTTGTGAAGCTCTTTCGTCTTACTGTGTAATGCTAGTCTCCTTTCATTCTCATTCTGCTTAGAAATCTTTATTTTTCAGTCTAAAGACATTTGTTGATTGATATACGATGAATGAACAGTAATTGATTGGAAAATTTATATGCTTCCAGAAATGATCGAGAATTATGCAACATATAAACACACATCTTTGTGGGTCATCATTTTGATGCATCTTTTCATCTTTCTTCACCAGCTTCCTTTTCTTGGTTTAAAAAGCACCCAATGTATCAATGTGCTTACACTGAAAGTCAAAAGGATGAGTTATGGGCATCTTTACTTTGGGCTTTTGTAATTAGCTTTCTGTATCCTCGCATCTGGACTTAGGCCATTTTATTTCCAATGCATTAGTTTCTCTTCTTGATGCATTTTAATTTTTCACAAATTGCATCTTGCGATTGTGTGGATAACTGTATCTTAAGTGTTTAGTTCTTGTTTGATGGGATTGTCTTGTTGTGTGTACATTTCTTGTACCATGCAATGTGGCAAGGGAGAAAAAAAAGAGTTTGTGATATCTACTGGTTTTCTGCAGTAATTCAAGAGGCATTGCAGTGTGCATGTGATGGACAATTTTATTTGCCTTCATTTGCCTCTGCATTCTTAACTGAAGCCTTGTATTTGTCCAACACATTTGAGATTTGGATTATTTTCTATACTTTTATTGGTCTAGATTGTTCTATCTTGACTTTTGTTTTTGTTTAATTAAATTACATTTAGAATACTAATCTTCATTTTCCACAGTCAAAGTAGTCAGATGTGAGTTGAACCATTCTTACATGTGTTTTTAACAATGTCAAGATTTTTGTACCCTTTTCATCAAATATAATGATGGGATTGAACATAAAGTTAAGGTGGTTATTATAGTATCGTTGATATCATTTTGATGGAGTTTTTTGAAAATTTTCTTCGTGAGTAATTGTTTGATTTGTCCCATTTTTCTTGTTCTCTTAGTTTATATGATGCAATTTAAGTTATTCTAAGAAGGTCCCTTGCTAAGATATCTAGGAAGGTGCTATAGCCATGTGACTTTGTCATGTCTTGTCTGAAGCCGACAATCGTTATCGAAAACTCTTCCAACGCATGCCAGTTCTGACTACTCATCTAGGACATGTCTTAAAACTAGACACTTATGATAAACCTGTTGCTAGACACACATAAAACATATTGTATCTTGGAATGAAATAATAAGATGAAAATAACATGAATTTATATCTATTAATGCTTACTTTTTTTTTTAATTTTTGGAAATTCTAAACCCAAAACAACCAATTGGTTTAGGTATTTTATTTTCTAAAATTTATATAAATAAAAAATTATAAACAATTTTTTCTCATCCATATATATATATATATATCTATTCTTGAACATGTCCTTGCCTTGTAGTATCTTAATATTTTTGTAAGTCAAGCAATGGACATTGGTGTCCCATGCCTGTACATGTGCTTCCTAGATTCCTTGTATAGGTACGATTTTATTGTAAAGTTATTAAGTTTTTATTATGGCTTGAAAGGTTTAAAGAGGAGAACAATGATATACACCTGTTCTTCTAGATTTAAAGAACTTATTGATGGGGGCCAAATGAGTAACATGCCCACCTTGGCACCTTAGAACTTTTCCCAAAAATTCCACTTTTGTTGGTTCTGCATGGTAGGTAATGAGTTTAACACTTATATTCGTACTACAAGTGGTTAGCTTAGCACCATGGGGCATCCTTGTTTAGCTTGTCCATTATTGGAACCCAGAAGGTGTGTAGCTTACAGTCATGATAGTATTAAACAATTTGAGTTTACCCCAACGCTGGAGATGCTGCAGAGAACGGTATGTGTAAAGAGAAAGGACACTTGAAACAAAAGAGAAGTTCTGAGAATTGGTTCAAAGTGAAAGGAACCCACTGCTAAGCTAGTTCACTGGAACATGTAATACTTTTGAGTCTTTATCATGATATTGTTGGAGTTGGCTTAAAATAAAATCATTTAGTCTTTATGGATATTTTTGTAATTTTATTACTTAGATCTAGAAGGCTACATAAGTAGCCTCTTAGTATCTTCAATTGGTTTTCAATATATGCCTGCTTTCTTATCACCTTCTAAGTTTTAGCTAGCCCTTAGTATATATTTATATATATACAAGTGGACAGATTCTTATGTTATGGGAATATTATATTTTTTGGTAGTTCTTAGGGTGATATAATATATATATATTTGATAGCACAGTTTCCTTTTATTTATTTGGGTAAAAGTGGGTATCTCCACCTTGACAGCCTGCTTAGGTGAGTTAAAGCTCTAGTTTATAACTGGCTTGTTGGGCAATGGCTGCAGGAGGAAAATACCATCAACATTTGAAACTTGATCTGTCCAAGCCCTGGGACAATGCAGCGACGTGGTCCATTACCGACGATAGGTCCTCCTGGTCACCACCCCGTGGTGCAGTCTCCTCCTCCTGAGCATTGGGAGGCCAAAATTGTTTATCAAGAGGCAGAAAAAGAACGCCTTATTGGGGATAACCATAGACAGGCTGCCACTCTGGTGGCCTTGAGGGAGGAACTTGCTGCTGCACAGCAGGAAATACAAAAACTCAGGGCACATACAAGAAGTATCCATACAGAGAATGACATTCAGATGCGGATTTTATTGGATAGGATTGCAGAAATGGAAGTTAATGTCAGGTCTGGGGAGAGTGTGAAGAAGGACTTGCAGCAGGCACGAATGGAGGCACAAAGCTTGGTAACATCTGTACAGGAGCTGGTTGCCCGAATTCAATTGGCTTCCAAAGAATTGGACAAGGCCCATTTTGTTATTGAAAAACTACCAGAAATGGAAGCAGAATGTGATAGCCTGAGGCAAGAACATCAGAGCTTACGGTTAGTGATTAGAACATAAATTTTCATGCCATCTGCCATTGTTCTTATGAATGTTACTTTCAATATTGAATGAAAACATCGTAGCAAATGGCATAATGAAACTAATAAAATCTGAGTAACTTATTGACAGTCCCCTTCTCCCCCAACCTGCCACTCTATTGAAGAAAAATGGAACCTACATATCATATTGTTGGACTAGTGACCTGCCCAGTGACACAATTCATCGTATTGATTCTGGCAGCATTCCATGGCCTTTTTAATGCATTTTGTCACTTCTATGATATGGTGAAGGATATTGCTAGTGCCCAGACCTTTTCTAATGACTAAAATGCTGTAAGTTGTAAGCAGAGGGATTAGGGGATTGGTTGGTGGAAAGGATTTACTTCTATATATAAAATCTGGGATCAAAATTATCTGGTTTCAACTAGGAAGTCTGAAACATAATCATTCAGATGGCTGTCAAAGCCTTGGTTTTCATTTTTTTTTCACATCCTCGGAATGTTTGGTCTATCAAGAAGCTATTATACATCATCTAAAATTATTATTTATTTTTTCATTTGTATTTTGCGCTAAAAGGACTACTTTCGAGTATGAGAAAGGTTTGAATATTGAGATGGTGGATCAAATGCAAGCTATGGAGAACAACCTGGTGAACATGGCGAGAGAAGTGGAAAAGCTGCGTGCCAAGCTCTTGAAAGCTGATAAGAGAGCACGCTGTAATTTTTCTTGCTTATTTTTCCGCAGAAGAAGAAATTTTCCTTTCCCTTCAGTTAACCATTATTGTGCCCTTGCATTTATCCAGATCCTCTGTATCAACCTCCTATGAACAGTAGTGGTGCCTATGCTGTGAGTTACGGGAGACCTTGCGATCACAATGTTGTTGAGGCTGCAGGAGAGGAAAGGCTTCCACATGGAATCGGCAATAACACTGCTGCTTCTAGTGACGTTGGCCGTGCACCCATACCTACTGCTGGGAGTCCTGTTCAGGGAGGAGCATGTGGTACCCCGGTCTCCCGGAGGTGAATGTTCATACAAATTCTCTGTTTTTCCCAGCTTTGCTGGTCATATAAATGCTTAGTTCACCGGGTTATGCTATATTAAACCTCTTAAGGAAAACCCTTCTCTCTTTGCATTAGAACTTTTTTTCCCAGTGTTCTCTTTGTCCTTATACGTGTGTTTTAAACAGCTGGAGGATGCTTTAAATTTCATCTGCATGTTACCAAATGATAGAAGATTTAAAAAAAAAAACACAGTTTCATCTGCTTTTTGAGCTGCATTTTCGGCTACTGTGCATTCATTTGACTAGCAGGCCGTTGGGGTTTTCCACATTGTTGTGAATGGGTAAGTGGTTAGTTTATATGTGTGAGCAAAAGACTCATTCCTTAAGCTAACCTTTTGGGTTGAAGTAGACCCAAGACAACCCATTACTGGTATTAAAGCCCCACCGAGAGAAAGAGGTTGTCACTCTTTCTGACCCAAGGCCCAATGTGTAAAGAGGGAGTGGAAGGGGCTGCTGATATTTATTAGTGTGAGGGAGTGTGTGGGGGAGATTGTGTGTTTCCTATATTGGTTGTGAAAGGGGGTTTGTGGTCACTTTATAAATATGATGGAGAACGAGCCTGATTTTATAAATATGAGGGAAAGTAAGACTGGTAGTTAGTTTATAAGTGTGACGGAAAGTCTCACGGCTCAAGACCACCCATCACAAGAGACTAGTTTGGTTCTTTTATTTCAAATGATCATACGGCAATCAAAAGATATTGATGAGGTTTATAATAAGTAGGGAGCTACTTTTGAAGTACCTTGCCTTCAAGATCGAATTTTGTAGTCGGACATTTTTAATTGTTGTGATTTGTGAACCAACCCTAATTAAGAACACTGATAAGATCAAACAAATTTTTAAATATGTCCGACTAAATCAAAGAAATTAGTTTAAACATTAGCCTGGGGAACCAAAATAAATAAATAAATAAATGAATGAATAAAACATTTTTGAATCTTCTTCAACTAGCTATTTTCATCCTCCATACCGCTCCAGCATAGTGGCTACAAACAGAAAGAGGTGTGAAATAATTAGTAACACGGCCATGACAACTAGGAAGGTCCCAATAGTCCACCATTTTCCTCCTATCTTTGCTAGGAATCCTTCTTTACAAGCATGGCAGTTGTAGCACAATATGCTCTCTTTGTTCTTCCACAAATCGCAGTCTGCGTCGTGTGGCGCATGGCTGCCCGCGATTCCTGCTTCTTCTTCTTCCCTCCTCCAGTACGTGGCGTTTACATACTCCATTCCACAGTTTTCCGGTGGTCTGCAGCACCCGGACTATGAAAATTCTCAACATGAACAGACAAATAGAATAAAAGTCAGTAATTTTTGAAGTTGGTATAGTTATTTTGATATATATGCTATGTTTGTGAATAGTTTAATGGTCACACTCGACTGCTGCATCTTCAATGTGGGCCTCCAGTGAATGAAAAGTGATGCAACAATCGCGACTGGTAATTTATATACTTGCGTGCTTGAACATTTTTTCGCGCAAAATAATCTTTCTGCAAAGAAAGATTCAGGAATGCTAGATGAAAGGGATCAAAATGTCTAAATTTATACGGTAGTTATTTCTCGTATAAAAAAATTTAATAGTGGGGACCAGTGGCGGAGCTATACTCAATCGAGGGGTGACAACCACCACATCAGAAATTTCAGAAAGAAATAACCCAAAAAAAAAAAAAAAATCAACCCAACCCATTTCAAAATTAGGTCTGACCCCATTTTATTAACCCATCTTACAAAAAAAAAAAAAAAAAAAAAACTTCATATCCACGCCGTTTCTGTCACTTCTCAGCTGATTGATTTTCTCTCAGTTCTATCTCATTGTTCGTTTCAGTTCTCTTTATCATTTTATTTTATTTAAAACAGTAAAAATAATTTTACACCACTTTTAGCAAAGATTCTTGGCTTCGCCACTAGTGGAGACAAGTATCTATACTTAAAATTATTTTAAATATAAAATATAAGATACCATAGCAATTTTGACTATCATGAGGAGGCCAAGGGGGGATTGAATTATTTTTGACCAAGTTGACTTTAGTTATATGTTTGATTTGCAGTATCGAAACTCTGGACTATACTACTTGTCTTTTAAAATGGGAGTACACTACTTGCCCCTTAAAATGGGGGATAAATAAAACGAGGGAGTGATAGTATTATATATCCCCTAACTTTGGATTTGTTTCTGTCAAATCTAAAAGTTTAAAATTATTTCCTATTATATCTCATATCAAATCATATCTTTTATTCCACTTTATATCTCAATCAACCAAACACTAAAAAAATAATTCTATATAAAAAATTAATCTTATATTATATATAATCTTATATATTATTTTATGGTATTATTTATACTTCATCATCTAATCCCTCAAATTAAACATAATCTTTGTCCCAAATAGCTATGTCCTTCTTCTGGTACGTGAAAGTCCGCAACCGCTACCTCGTAATGGGGGTGCGCACAGGGCGAAACACACTCCAGGACCCTAACCGGCAAAGAGTCCTGAAGAGTAAACCAGTCTAGGCAAATCCTAACTAACTGACTTAATCGAATGGAGGCCAATATGAGCCCGCAAATAGCTATATCCTTCATTTCACATGAAAACGATAGTGCGTGTTGTTTTAATGCATGGAAAGCTGATGAATCGGAAGAATTAAGCAGATGGACAACGAATCTTCTATTTAGTTTACAAATACTCAAAAAAGAAATACAGATTTTCTAACTAGCAAATAATTTTATTAATCAAAGATAACCAATCAACCACTTAGCCCATAAGCTAACATAAGTTTAAAATGGAGAATTCTTAAATGTTAGAATTTTAATAAGGTAGAAATAACTAAAAAAGGTAAAGGAAATATAAAAATTACCAAAATGGCAAATTTGACTTGAGGCTAAATTTAGACATAAGATATAGAAAAATACATAATCTCAAAACACAATAAAATAAGGAAAAGAAATATTCTAAAACTAATCCTAAATAGAAATTTTGTCAAATAATCTTTTTTGACAAATACTCAAAATTAATATAACAAATATTAATCATAAAATTTATTATATATTTTGTTTTCATCATTCTCCCTATATTGGAAAAATTAGCCATCAAATTCAAATTTCATATTTTTATGATTTTTAATATAACCATTCTATTCCACTACCATGACCCATATATGTCTTGTGCAACTGACTTTCCGCGTGGTAATTAACTCGTACTTTTTCATATTCACAATCTTGGCAAGTTGCAAACTTATTAAAAGAAAATAACTCAATATAAATTCATCAACTAAATTTTTATTTGGAGATTCCTATAAAAATAAGTCAAAATAAAAAAATATCCCGATGGATTATTTTTCATAATTATTTTTAATTTCAAGATATTTTTCCTTTAACTAATAAAATTTTTTCTTCTAACAATTGACTTTCATTATGAGCATATTTTCATACAACTTATTCTTAAAATCTATAGAGGTAGTGATTGAAAATTCATCATATAAATATTAGAGGTCAATCTCAATCTACTTGAGGTTTATTCTTTTAGAGGTTCAACCGTCGAAGGGTTCTTCATAAAAAATTGCTTATTTACCATTGTCAATAATTGAATCATATTATGCTGAAACTATTTTTAAAATCTTGGTCGATTTTTTTTAATTATTTTCATTAATTTGATCTTATAGATTAGCTTTCTTCTTATCTTCCTCTTCTTCTTTTTATTTTTTTGTTTTTTTCTTCAATTCTAATTCATGGATCTGATAGGTGCTACAATTAATTAAAATTAGGTAACCGTTATTCTAAGACTTCGTTTGGGAAGCAACGCAACTTCTAGCTTTATAGATTTTGTTTTTTTTTTTAAAAATAACTAAAATTATCCTCTTACATTTTATATTTCGTTTAAACCTTAAAGAACTAATATGCTAATAAAAAAAATAAAAATAAAAAAATTAACTTTTTTTTCTTAAAAAAAAAAAATTAACTTTTTAATAGTTAGTTAACCAACTATTAAAAAGTTAACTTTTTCTCCTCTTAACCTCACTACTGAAAATTAGCTAATAGCAGACTAGAGACATGCTCAGGCGTTTGGGAAAAAAAGTTGAGTAGCTAGCTACTCAGCTTTTTTTTTTTTGTCTTTTTCTACAATTACTAAACTTACCCTTTTACATTTTAAATTTCTTTTAAACTATAAAGGACAAAATTGTCAAATTATACCTCTCAAAAAAAGTCAACTACTAAAAAAAGTCAACTACAAAAAAAGTATACTTTTTTTCTTCCCAAACTAAACCTCAATCGCCTGCAGCGGTGAGAAAGGCCTTTTAGATGACCATTTCAGGTGTACGCTCGACCACCCTGAGGCGATCATGAAATCCCTTTTATTCCTCCCAAAAAAAAAAAAACCCAATGCCCATGTCAGTTTCTCATCTCCCTCTCTCTCTTTCTTCTTTTTTTTTTCTGTCTTTGCTCTCCTTGCAGCTATACATTCGCCTAGCTATCATCGTTCGCTGCCGCCGTTGCCCTTTCGAGCATCGTTGTTGCGCCACCACCGAGCCTTCTCCCCTTCGCACTCTACCTCTTGAGCTCTCTTTATCTGTCATCTCTTTCTCTCTCCAATTCTCTTTCTCTCTCCCTGTAACTCTCCCTCTTTTAGTTCTCACTCTCTTTTTATATTTGCAGACCTTCTTCAAATCGAGCATACATCAAGTTCTACTTAATTTAGTAACATTGTCGTTTGTTGTTGGATTTGAATATTTTCTTGGATTTGTATTTCGATATTTTGTTGGGTTTGTTGCTAGATGTGTATTTTTTGGGTAAAGATATTTTGTTAATTATATTTAATTTGTTAAATTGTCAGGTTAGTTGCTAATTTGTTAATTTGGATTTTTTTGTTTTGTTTTGTTTTGTTTTTTTTTGGTATTAGCTAGTTTTGTTAAATTGTTAATTTGGATAATTTCTTAAATCGTTAATGGGTAGTTGTTAATTTGTTAATTTGAACACTTTTTTTTTGTTAATTTGAATACTCTTGTTAATTTATTAATTTGAATACCAATATTCATTTGTTAATTGTAATTTCTTAAATTGTGTAAGTTTGTTAATTTGTAATTGATTTCTTAGTTTATTAAGTTTTAATTATTAGTTTGTTGATTTGTTATTTTGAATACTAATTTGTTAAATCGTTGATTTATTAACTTGTTAATTTATTAGTATGTAAATTTAGTAATTGTTAGTTGTTAATTTGTCATATGTCAATTATATTAAAAATACTAAAAAAATTGAGATAATAATCTTATAAATTAAAAACTTGACTTCCATTAGAGAAAATTTAAATAAAATGATCAACCAACGTATATGAATATTAATCTAAAAATCAAACAATAAAATCATTCAAATAATAAATAATTTTAAAAATTTTCAATTCCCGAATGTATATTTTAAATTGGAAATATTACAAAATACAACAATAATTGATTTTATAAGCGCTTCACGCTAATTAGACAAAATTTATCCCCAAATTGGGTTAAATTATATTGATGCTTAAAAATCAATAACGGTTAAAATTAATTATAAGTTAAACTAGCTGTAAATTTAATTAGAGATATAAAATTGTTAGAATTCATTAAGAGTTAAAATTAATTCAATATTAAATCAGTATTAAAAATCATTAAGGATTTAAATTAATTCAAAATTACGTAAGAGTTAAAAATGAATTAGGAATAAAATTTATTAAGGATTAGAATTAATCTGAAATTAAATTAGGTTTAAATTTAATTAGAGATAAATTTTATTTAGGGTTAAAATTAATTAAAAATTAAATTAGGCTTAAACTTAATTAGGGATATAAAATTCAATTATGGTTAGAATTCCATAATGGTTAAAAGTAATTCAAAATTAAATTAGGGTTGATTTTAATTACAGGTAAAACTCAGTAAACTAGATTTAAATTTAATTAGGGATAAAATTTAATTAGAGTTAAAATTCAATAAGGATAAAAATTAATTTGGAATTAAATTACAGTTAAATTTAATCAGGGTTAAGTTTCGTTAAAAGTTCAATATTTTAAAATTAAATTACGGTAAGTTTAATTAATGTTAAAATTCATTAAGTATTAAAATTAATTCATATTTAATTTTGGTTTAAATTAAATTACAGTTAATTTTAATTAGGTTGAAATTCATTAAGGGTTAAAATTAATTCAAAATTAATTTTAGGTTTAATTTAATTAGGATTAAAATTCAAGTAGGCTTTACATTCATTAAGAGTTGAAATTAATTTAGAATTATATTAGTGTTAATTTTGATTGGGGCTAAAAAAGTGGGCTAAGATTTACTGTCGTTAAGATATTTTATCAATTTATCCTTGTCTAGCATTCCAAAAATAATGAACTCTTACCTCGCTCTCGAAAAGATTTAACATTTCAAACATAATATAGGCCTTGTTTGGAGTTCTAAATATCTCAAAAAATCAGTACAAATATCTACAAACCTCAAACTACGAAAATCTCAATAAAGTTTTTAGAAATCCTGATAATTGTCCACAAATCTCCAACAATCGAAAGTTCTACAAAAAAAAAATAAAAAAAATCAAAAGTTCCCTATCAAACCCCATTCCACAATATAGTGAAGTTAGAAAGAACATAGGCAATTAGGGAAGCATAGTTAACATCTTTTAGTTATCACTTTCATACATGCGCATATATTCATATTTTAAAATTAACTTAGACCCGTTCGAGAATCATATCGAGAGAGTTGGCTTGGTCATTCTTGGTGCGATGAGTTAGGTCTTTTAAGACCTAATTTGTTATTCTTGTCACGAGGATGCACAAATTATTATATTCAATTCTTAAATTGTCTAATTCAGACAATTTAGAAATGTAATGATCCATCTTTTACTCAATTTCACTACTAATGCTAGTTCTATGTTGGGCGAGGTTTGCGTAACTACTCCCATTGTTGTAATGCTCGGTGTGAATTGGTGGATGTAGGAGTGAGATAACCATTACATTTGTAGTTGAGAGAAGCAAATAGAGAATATATGCCTTAGTACAGTTCATAATGACCAGGGATGAAAAAGAGTTATTCATCATAGTCGTCAAAGGTGTTAGGCTACCCAATGGATATTGATCTAATATTTTGACATAGGTGAACATGTAAGAGAGGACTCTATTTAGTTTAAAGAGCCATGATAGCCATATTTTTATGCAACAACTAATCTCTATTATTATTCATCAATGCTTGTCGAAGAAGGTAATTGAATCATTGATTGAGCTCAGTAACTTTTTAGGCATCTATACTCAAATGTTAGTTACTTGGATGATTAAAAAAATTCTCAAGGATCAGATTACGCTGACCTTTTGTCATTTTGAGATAATATTTCTACTTACTTTTTTCAACTTGATGGTATTCTTGACAGTACACTTAGTAGAAGAACCTATGCTAGGGGCTCCTATTTAATTTCAATGGATGTACCCAATTGAAAGTTATCTCAAGACCATGAAATAGTATGTTCACAATAGGGCTCATACCAAAGCATCTATGACTAACGGGTATTTGATGGAAGAGTGTAGTAATTTCTGTGCCATATATATGGGCCATGTCAAAACCAAATTGACTCAGGCGGCCCAGTGAATTCATAAAGGTCCAATCAAGGATAGAACATCTTTCAATCTCACCAATAATTTGTGGGTTCAAGCTCACTGATATGTACTATTCTACACAGCATCAATTCGACCATTCATTTAGTAAGTTGTTATCTTTTGATTCTAACTATATTTTAACTCATTTACCAGTTGAGTATCAATATTCTTAAATAATTGCTATAATTTTTCTTAACAGGAAACATCCAATCGAAATAAAATAGAGGTTGCCTTGAGCGATCGACTATGTAGTATATAATGAGCACTTTAACTCATTTTACGTGTAATTCAAAGAGAATGTAAGACACAAATCAAGTCTCAAATTATTTATTTATGTTTTTGTGCTTGTTATTTACATCATAACTTAATTATACTTCCGGTTAGATGCATAACATGCGTGGAATGTCTAATAAAACTTCCTTTGACGAAATCCTTACACTGGCAAACGAATCACTTATCTCAACACGTTGCTACAAAGCTTGTGATGCAATAGATTTCAGTTCCATACTAAAGAATTGGACAATTGACATGTAACTCAAAACTATTAGGTAGCTCTCAATGTTAATACCCTAGGTTTTTTTAAGTCAGAATGATAGCAATTTTCGTGAGGGAGCTATGTTTTATTATAGGCTATGTACATATGTTATCGAAATTAGATACAATAACTTTCTCAAAGTTTTGATATTCAAGTGTGATTGGATAAATCCCAAGCACAGTGTGAAAAACGATGATAATTAATTCAAGTTGGTCAACTTTAACAACTTCATGCATAAAGAGGATCGAATCAGTAATGAACCATACATTTTAGCATCCCAAACTAAACAAGTTTACTTTGTTAAGGACCTTGGGTGTCACGCCCCGAGTCCGGGGACCCAGGGAGTGAGTGTAAAGCAAGCATAACATGACCACACATTACTACATCAGAG
>JAVXUM010000021.1:26442080-26456715 GCA_035590655.1 Pouteria glomerata
TAGACTGTTTTGTAAATCCACAGTTTGAATTATCATGAACGTCCAATGGAATACGGAATGTTGAGTGTGCAGTTCGACCGCCGACCAACAATAAAGATGCGATACCTGAAGAAGCCACTGTAATAACTATATGTCCAAGGCTGCGACATTTTGTAGCAATTGTATTATACAAAAATGTCTTTCCTGTGCCAGCTCCCCCATTCAAGAAAAAAGTAGTTCTATTATTCTCAAACATAGAAGTTGTTACCGCAGTGTAAGCATTATGTTGTTCCTTATTAAGATGGTTGACATTAAGCTGCGGATCAACTTGTTCTACTTCCATCTGTAATTGACGATATTCCCATATCAATCTATTCACAGCACATATACTCCAATTTTTAACAGGTTGTGGCATAGGAGAAAAGTCAGTTAAGCTCTTGCATGATTCTTGTAATAATTCATTGAGCAAATAAAGACCATAATCTTCAACTTGAGACTTCGCCGGACTTTGAATATCAAATAAAGTAAGTAATTTATGTGCCAAATCATCACAAATATGAGTTGAAAAATTATTCCATAATAAATTTGGATGTAAAGGAGAACATTGTGTGAGTATAATACTAAACAGTCGCCTCAGTTGGTATCCAATTTTCATGATTGCCGCCTCTTCTAAGTATTTTACCCATTCACTATCATCTTCCAGCAGTCCCCTTGTAACACATGACGCTTTAAATGTATTGTGTAAGACATTGTTTACTTTGTGTAAGAACTCAAATGACGTTAGTCCTTTGACAACAGTTAAAAGCAATCGTAAGTAAAATCGTTCACCTTCATTTAGGCTAGCAAAGTACATTCGGTCAATTGCAAACATGTCTACTTTTCTAGGAGTCCATATCCTTTATGTCTTATTCCAAACAAAATGTTGTGGAAACTCCTGATAACTATAAGCACGTGCATCTTCATTCGTTAAGCAATATTCAAAAAATGCAGTTAATGTAGTCCTCTGGACGGCAGCTCTAGATATTATTCCATCTATGGACTCCACAGGATTGAAGACAACATGATGCATTCCAGGTAGATGAAGATCCAATCGTGTAACAGATGGTTTCTTTTCATGCATTGGATTCCCAAAAATTCGCCAAGCAGTTTCTACTGGCCCAATATATCTTGCATCAAGATATTGTTGGATTTCATCCACTCCTCCTAAAACCATTGTTGTCCGATCATGCCCCTTATATATGTACTTGTTAATGTATTTGACGCACCTTAACCCCGCACAAACTTCGACATTAATGTGACAATTGAACATCCGAGAAAGATACGGATTATATGGTACAACATTTTTGTTAGCAACTGTTTTTCCCTTTGCAGTAATATACTCTCGACCATCATTACGACGACGATATACTGGATATCCATCTTTATCCATAGTGGTGGTCATAGCAAAATCTCGAGGGTATTTCTTCGTGCATCTACCATTTTCCATACACGGTGCTAGCGGAGATTCGGGGCCGCACGGGCCATGTACCATGCAACTCAGAATCGTTTCAAAAAGAATAGGATCTTCATCTGGATCTGGAAATTCAGCACACACAATGTTGTCCACCTGAGCACATGTTCTAATTTTGCTCTGACTTTCAAGAAATATAAGAGTGTGCATGTGAGGTAACCCCCGTTTTTGAAATTCTATTGTGAACACATGAGCTACTTTTTTACCAAAGACATTTTTTTTCTCAATCTCCTTCATCAATGCATTTCTTTTCAGTTCAAAAACACGTGCAACCAGATCTGGTCGATCAAAAGCTTTTTGATACGGCAACAATGCATTCGTAATTTCTGGCCATCTAGGGTTAGCAGTCATAGTCAGAAAAATATCTGGATGTTGGTTGAAACGGGTAATGGCCATTGAATCCTGGTAGATCTCAAACATATTTCTAGCACTGCCAGTGAAAGAAGACGGCAAAATCATTCGTTTACCAATCTGGTTTGGTTGAACTCGATCAGACATGCAACCAGCAAGATCTTTATATAATTCAGCACGAAGTGTCCCTTGATTGAGTCTGTAATAAGTCAAACGATTTTGCTCAGTTGAAGCCCAAGCATCCACAATGAACTCTTGGAACAATTTTTGCCCTCTCAAAATTGTCGAGTACTCGGCACCATGTTGAAACAAACGATAACCATAATAATGCAACTGAGTAAGTCTTTTATCTTGTTCCCTACGATGTTTAACATCCCATAATTTCATCTCAGGGTGCCATCCAAGTTGACCATGAGGGAACAGTAACACATAATGCAACGGTAAGTATGCAGGGTGGCATTCACTAATTTGCATCAACTGATTACCTCCTTGAAAGCGCACAATAATATCTCTCATTCCACTTACTTCGCTCCCATCACCAGGTAAAATAACTGCAATCTCATCTGCTGTGGGCAAATTATACCTTCTACGATCTGCTTCGGAATTATAATGAAGGTAAGCAGGCAAGCTCTGGCCTGCCCTGTTTGAATTTTCTAAAATTGCAAATGCTTGGCGGTATTTCGATGTGAATGCATTATTGACCTCCATACAATCTTGAATTATGCGAAGAACATCCCTCCTCAAGTTATTATTTCTACGCTGACGAATATCTAAAGCAACATCAGGATCATAAATGTATAATTGAGCATAACTGGCATCAGACTCATGCCCTGGCTCTGGTACTAAAGCTCCTGTTCGATGACGCAACTCACCATGAATGGTGAAACTCGTAGGGCCCTTACCTATTAGGACTCTATCATCCATCTGTACACCCAGACTCGTAAATGCATTGGCAGCATTATACTCCCGAATCCTGCTCCGAAATGACTTAGATTGGTCATCATTACCATCAAATAGACGTTTGATTTCTGGCGGGGGTTCAATGAGTGGGGGCAACTTCACTTGACCCTGCTTGCAACACTTTCCAAAAAGAGGACGTAACATAGATGAACTTGTTAACCTTTCATCCATCCAGTGCAAAGCAAAACAATGTGGACACTTAACATTCATATGTCCGAGAAAATGTCGACCTTCTGTACTTGTACTTGCATCATTGCCAAACCGTGGTGATGTTGATCTGTAAGGAAATCCATTAATTTTTATTTCGGGATAATACGTTAGTAAAATAGTCACTAAGAAAAATATATACCGATTAATTAAGGGGCACAATGACTCCACGGGCAAATCTTGTGATTGAATTGGCAAATAAGATGTGGACACTTCTTGATGGTTTTCAGCAATATTCTGGTTAACATGCTGATAAAATGTGTCTTGATTGTTGCCACTCACAGATGATCCCAGTAAGGCACGTGCCACAATACTTTTAGCATGTTGAATAACACAACGTTCATTCACAAAATCGTGGTGAAGATCTCGTGGCAAAACTGCTTGGGATAGCTGAACTGGGGCTTGATTAACAGATAGACTATCAGTAAGAGGACTTATTCTACGAAGAGAATAGTCGTGAGGGTTAGGCGTTTTCAAAACCATGGAATTGCATGCCAACGGAATTGGAAGTTTATCGGCAACAATAACACAATGTTCATTTACAAAATCTTGGTGAAGATTACGGGGTAAAACTTCTTGGGACAGATGAACTGGGACTTGATTAACAGATAGACTATCAGTAAGAGGACTTATTCTACGAAGAGAATAGTCATGAGGGTTAGGCGTTTTCAAAACCATGGAATTATATGCCAATGAAACTGAAAGTTTATCGGCAAATTGAACGAAGGGAGTTTGTGGAGTTGGAGGTAATTGCTGAGCTCTTTCACGTTCACATCGTTGTCGTTGAGCCAGTGCATGATTTGATATTTGATTATCATAAGGTGCCTAATATGATCAAAAAAATACAATAGTCTCTAGATCACTTTCATATTTAAATATTTCAAAATAAATATAGTCAATGTAATGAGAATGTTAATTAACAAACATTATATTCATCTACTCCAATATCTATATAATAAGGAACGTCCCTTGGTGGGACATATGTTCTACGTGAATGGTTTGGAGGCGGGGATGAGAGGCTTGGTATGGAGGGAAAAGTTGGGAGGAGGGGGCAGATTCGTAGCCCGAGGGGGTGGAAAGTTTGGGGGGAGGGGAGAGGTTTGGTTTGGGGGGAAGATTGGGGGGAAGGGGTAGACTCACTTGGTGAAGGGGGTTGTTTGGGTGTGTGAGTTTAGTAATTTTGAAATTTTTAAAAAAATTAAAAGTTAAGAAAAGTATTTTTTTTTTTTGAAAAATAAAATTATTTTAAAATGACATTCGTAAAATTTTAGTTGTAAATTTTTAAAATTTTAGAGTTTCATGAAATATTTTGATATATATATCAGTTCAATTGATATATATATCAATTGATGGGACATAGGTCCTATATGGATGGTTTAGAGGGGGGAGGGGATGATTGGTTTACGGGGAAAGGATAGGAGGAGGGGGTAGACTCGCAACTTGAAGGGGGTGGAAAGTTTGGGGGGAGGAGGGAGGCTCGGTTTAGGGAGAAAGGTTGGGGGGAAAGGGTAGAGTCGTGGCCCGAGGGGGAGGAAAGTTTGAGGGGGAGGGTGGAGGCTTGGTTTTAGGGGGAAAGGTTGGAGGGAAGGGGCAGACTCGCTTCGGGAGGGGGTTATTTGGGCATATGGGTTTAATGATTTTGAAATTTTAAACTATTAATTTTGAAATAATGTTAAAAAGAATTAAAAGTTAAGAAAAGTAAATTTTTTTGAAAAGTAAAATTATTTTGCAATGACATTGGCAAAATTTTAATTGAAAATCTAAAATTTTTTTTAAATTTTATGAAGTTTTTTGATACATATATCAGTTCAATTTTTTAAAAAAAATATCAAAATTCATCTAAACGGATTTTAACAATTTTTTTCGAAACTTTAACTTTTTTGGAGTTTGAAAAGATGAAAACTTTTGAAGTTTTTTGGGGATTTTTTTCATTTTTTTTTTAGTTTCAAACGCCCTTTAATGGTAAAATTATATTTCTGTACTTTTAAAGTTTTTTTTTTCTTACAATTTCAATTTTAATGTGTTTAATACTTAAATTTTAAATACATACACTTTTACACTCTTTAAATTTGCTAAAAATTTTGAATTTGGAATATTTTTAACCAATGACTGGGATTATTTTTATTTTTCTTTCAATTTTGGTTGTCTTTTCTGTTATTATCTTAGTATCTTTTAATTAGTAATTTTTATTTTTATCAATTATTTTTATAATTTTTCATGTAAGTTTAATTATGAATTTAAATTTGAGTTATTTACATATTAAATTAAATTACATTATGTGCCTTTAGGCATATACAATTTCTAGTTGTTATAAAAATTTAATGAAAAAATAATATGAACTCTAATACGATGCAAAAGTATGAGCAACAGTAATACAATGGACCATTCACAATGCATAGGAATGTTATAGGTGCGAGGCGTGCTATAATCATATAATTGTCTATAAACAGTATTAGAATAATAAGATGCAAAAACTCTAAAACTTTAAGAGTATACTCTCTCCGTCCTAAATTAAGAGTATGCTTAAAAGGATGTGTATGTTTAAAAGTCGTCATTTTCAAATAGGGACTCTTACTTTGGAATGGAGGGAGTACATCGTAAAAAGTGCTTGAAAAGGGAATAAAATTAAAACAAAACATAAAAAAATAAACATACCACTTCAGGGACATCATTTTCTTTTCTTTTCCCATTTCCTACAGCTAAATGACTCTCATTGGATTTTGTTGTCTCCACCTTTAGATTAAAAAATAAGATACTTTTGTTAACAGGAAATACTTTTGTTAACTGAAAATATAACGTATAAAAAAAAACACACCCACCAAGCACGGATCCTCATTTTCTTTCCCTTTGCCCTTTCCTTTGGCGTGATGGCTTTTCTTCTGTTTCTTTTTCTCAGCCTTTGAGTAAGTAACAAACAAACAATGAATAATTAAAAAAATAATCTTGAAAAAACTTAAACTACCTAAATCTCTAAAACTACCTAAAATTTAAGAGTATACATCATAAAATGTGCTTAAAAATGGAAGTAAATTAAAACAAAATAAAAGACAATAAACATAACACTTCAAGGACTTCATTTTCTTTTCCTTTCCCATTTCTTAAAGCTGAATAACTCTCATTGAAAATAAACATAACATTTGAAGATTTTTTTTTCTAATTATAAATGTTTTTCTCACACAATCAAATAAACTTCAACTACCTCAATTCGTATGATATTTAACTCTGATTCATCACGGATCACAATGCCAATATTTCTTTTGCGAAGTCGCTGTATCTATTATTGAAAAAGCAGGTTAAATCTTATTATATAGATATAGCATTATTTAATTTACACGTAGTAAAAAAATATATAAAAGGGGAAGAAAGATAATTTGTTACCGCAAGGTTTGCATCTGCATCAACCTTTAATTGAAAAGAACAATGTATATAAGTAAGAGAGTATTATTCAAAAGAATAATGTTTTAAATATAAATGCTACATACACTGCCAAATATTGTACAATTTTCCATTCTATCCATTCCTGCAATAGAAACTATGCAAAACAACAATAATAATATTAGTAGTGGACATAAAAAATAGAAGAAAAAAATGGGGAAACGTAATTTTCCGATAAAAGCAAGGTCAAAATGCAAAATAAAGTGAAATAAACTACAACTTAAAGCCTGGGGTGCAGGTATAAATATACCATGTAATATAGTAGAGTGAATGGGCTTTTATTGGTTACATATTCATTGAAATAAGAAAGAAGCAGAATTGTTTGGTTACATACTTTCATAGAGGTTGCAAAGGAACATGTTTCCGTCGGGAAATTTCTTTTCCATATTCTTGGGTATATTATAATTAATCTGGAGGCTCGTCCGTTGAAGTCCTTGAAGATAGAGAACGTTCGATTCCATAAAGCTATTTTGGTTATGCTAAAGAATGCTAATCTCAGGCTTAAGTGGCTGGACCACCGCTTGGACAATATTTTCTCGTGGATTAGTTACAACAATCTCAAGTCTAAACTTAATGTTGTCCGTGGGAGGATCACTGAAGGTGGAGGAGAAGAAGACCTTGCTATTATATGGATGGAGGAGCAGAAGATATTGGTGGAGATGGACGTGCTAGGTTGTGCTGCAACGCCTGATCCTTATGACCCGGAGCGCAACATGTTTCAAGGTCTTCTAGGAGATGGAGTGATAATGTGATTTAGTAGAAACTGAATCTTCTTAGGATTTCTACTTGTTTAGATTTTTTTTTTTTTTTTCGTTTGCTCGAGAAAATGCTGCGCTAAACTTGTCTTAAATGCCATTTCGTCTTCTTTGATGTGAATTAAGTTAAGTGAGCGAGATTCTCAATACTGATACTTGGCAGGTCTATTTTTCTTTATTTTCTTATATTTTCTCAGCTTACCCAATGTGGGTGTGGTTACTGATTCTATCGCCATCATGTTGGCAATGTGTGTGTATTTATACTTATATTCAAAAATAGTTTAAATGTAAATTTGTTAAACAAATTTACATGAAAAAAACTATAACAATAAACTATAAAATAAAAATTACTAATCAAAAGAAATTAGAGTATTTATACAATATTTTAGAAAGGTATAAAAATATTATCACATTTTTAAAAATATTGATTTAAAAACTTTTATAGAAAAAAATATTCAACAAAATATGAAAAGAGTGATCGGAAGATGATTAAATTAAAAATAAAAATAAAAAGTTAACTAAGTTTTTTTATTTTTATAAAAATAATATTTAAAATTTAATTTTCGTTAAAAAATAAATATTTAAATTAAAAATTTAATTTTAATGTACTTAAAACTTTTAATTTTAAATACATACACTTTTACACTCTTCGTGTTATCTAAATAATAAATAATAAGTTAAAAAAATTAAGTTTGAAATATTTTTAACCAATAAATTTGCTTAATGGTTGAGATTATTTTTATATTTTCTTTCCAATTTAGTTGTTTTTCTGTTTACTTCACATCGAAACACACTGTCTTATTCTTTCAATATTTTTTTTTATAAATTTTTTAAATCAATATTGTTAAAAATATAGGATTGTTACATATTCATTGAAAGAAGCAAGATTGTTTGGTTGTAAGTTTAATATTATCATCAAAATATAAAATATAAATATCGGTGTTATATTTCATAGATTAAATTTAATTAATTACAAAAATTTTAATTTAATTTAGTATAAAATAGATTTGTACAAAAGTGGCATGTATTACCATAAGTTGATGCATATAAATTAGTATAATGTTCATATTTTGTTATAAAATCTTTACAAATAAAATTAGTATGATAGATGATGACTAAGTATATAAAATTAGCTAATGTTATTTTTATATTAAAATCTTGAGTAATTATTAGTAATTCAACACATATTTTTTTTTTTTTACATTGACATGTGTTCTACATTTTTTTTTAATATATCATTTTAATATATTTTTTTTAATATATCACAGTGTTTTTTTAAAGTCACTAATTCAACACATTTAGAAATTTATATATTTAGAAATATATATTTAGTAAGTCAGTCGATTTGTATATTTAGAAATTTAATGTATATTTAGAAAGCCAATTTTATATAAATTTTACATAAATTTTTGATTAAAAGTTAATTTTTAAACATATTAATTACAATTGTAAAAAATTGAATAAAAATTAAAAATACAAAAACATAACTTTTCCATTATTTTTTTAATGAATAATTTTTATTCAAATAAACATAATTTTTAAACTTAAATTTAAATTTAATCCTAAAATTTTTTTTTAGGAAATTAGGCTTTAGCAAAAATTAACATTTTTAGGAAATTAACATTTAGGAAACTAACAAAGCCTAAATTTTATATAAATTTTTCATTAAAAGTTAATTTTTAAACATATTAATTACATTTGTAAAAAATACAAAACATTATTTTTTTATTCAAACAAACATAATTTTTTAGGAAATTAACATTTAGGAAACTAACAAAGCCTAAATTTTTTTTATTTTTATATATATTTCTTTCTTAAAAAAAAAAAGTGGGTTTCAATCTACCCAGCCATTTAGTACTTTCATCTGTCTATCGAGCGATACACACACACACTCTCACATATATATATAGAAGATGCATATAGACAAAAGTGGGTTTCAATCTACCCAGCCATGGGTTTATTAGCCGCCTTCTCCGCCGGCCGTGTGCCAACCGTCGTGCGCCGATTCGGATGCTCATGCACCTCGGGCTCGAGTACGTGCCAGTGGCGGCGGCGCAGTTCTTGAAGGTCCACAACGGCAACTTCTCTAGCCGGCCGCCCAACTCGGGTGCGAAGCCTTGGACGACTTCCATCACGTCCAACTCAGGACCTGGTGTTTGCTCCCTACGGTCCACGGTGGCGCAAGGCCTTGGACGACTTCCGTCACGTCCGTCAGGTCTCTCTCTCTCTATATATATATCTATGTGTGTACATTTTGGGTTCAGAAAAAGGGGTTCAGAAAAAGGCAGTTTGTGTACATAACAGAGCCTCTTCTCTATCTCTCTAACCGAAGCTCTGCAGAGCCTTCACGGCTCCACCACACAGAGCTTTACAGAGTGAAAAAAATAGATGAGGTTACATACCACCGAGCTTTCTCCCGACCGACGCCTCTTCCGACTGACGCCTTCTCCGACCGAACGGCTCCCAAGCACCGAGCAACAACAGCAGTGGTAGTGAGAGAGATATAGCAGTGGCAGTGACAAATATGTGACCGGGCAGGAAAATAAAAATCTGGTGTTAGATATATATTAGAAGTGATTAGAAGATAGATATATGTGTGATCGGGCGGGAAATTTGAAAATAGATATATGTGACCTGCAGAGCTGGAGCTATATATAGATATATATATGTGAACTGTAGTGGCAAATTTTAATCCGTTGGATGATGATGAAATAGCTGAAATGGCAAATTTCTAGCCATTGGATGATGGTGCACAGTAAAACACCCTTGCTCCATATTAGATAGATTTATATAATTATATACCAAAATAGGGTGATAGAAAAGTATATACCATAATAGGTGATGTGTCATACTACTGACAACATCATAACGCAAATACTGTTGACGACACCAGTGGTAGGTTGTAAAAAGTAGTAAATAGTATTAACGACACCGTATTGTCGATAGAGTAAACGATACTGTGCTGTCGATAGAATTCACGACACCATTTTAGCTTGATTTTTGCAAGTCATTTCCCTCCGTCAAGTATAGATGTTATATTTTAAATTTAATTCTTTTTAAATATGGATGTTAATGTACTTAAAAAAAAAAAAAAAAATTAATATTTTTTATTTTAGAAAAGTTAAATATTAAGTTTTTAAATAAAAAGTTTAAAACTTAAAAGAGTAAAAAATTAGCAATTATGTTTGTAACATATATTCCATTGATTTTTAATCTCATGTTAAACGTACTTTAAATACTAAATTTATATTAATATGATAGAAATTTTACTTCAATTGTTTAAACTAACTTACTTCTATGAGACCTGCGGGTTAACCGATCCCACATCGATTGGAGAGGGGAACGAAACCTTCCATATAAGTGGGAGTGGATACATCTTCCTAGCAGGAGGCCTTTTGGGGTTGACACTGGGGTTGCCCTCCCAGGAACAAAACCGTGACGGGTCGGGTCGCTGCGGCGCCCGGGTGCTGTGTGCCGTCCACGTGAGCGTGGATCCCGAAAGCGGACAATATCTTGCTAGCGGCGGCGGTCCCGGGCTGTTACAACTTCATCAATATTTTATACTATTCTCTTATTAAACTAAAAAGCATTTCCTTTGTTTAAAAAAAAAAAAAACTAAATTAATATTTTATTAATTAAATTTCACATATAATCACTAACTCAAAAATAATGAATCGTGGTTCAATATTATTTTACCTTCCTGAAGTAAAAAACAAAATAAAATATTATACATAATAGAATCAAAATAAATTTATTTATAAATAAAGTAAAAAAACAAATATAGTACAAGAAAGCAATAAGGCATTGTAATAATTGTACAACCCAACAAAACCAATTCAAGAAAAACTAGTTCCTAAAAGACAACATCAAAGGGGATACCACCGAGACATCAAGATGAATATAAAAAAATACACAAAGCCTCCCATCCATAAATAACTTCTAACTCTCAACAATACAACAACCTGAAATTTGTGTGCTTCAACCTAGATGAAGTTATCTCTACAATCTACAACATCAAAATTAAAGATCTATGAATCCACTCCCCAGCCAACTACAAAAAAAGATCTCCTACACCAAAATGAACACCAATTCCACCTGAAATGAAAACAGAAGCAAGGTCCAAACTAAAGCTTTTTAGCCAATTGACAGTGGACAAAAAAGAAAAATGATTCACCAGTTCACCTTATCTAACAAAAGCTTCACTGCATCTCTAATTTCACGAAATCCATTTCCACCAGTTTTAGCAATAATTCTTCAGATCCTGAGCTTGTCAGTAGACCACATTCACCCATAGAATTGGCTATTTTATATGAGTTCACGTCTCATTGGATGGGGTGAAACTTTGGGTTATTATAAAATGCAACGATGAATGTTATTAAAAAAAAAATGAGTGATCCATTTAGCCTATTCTTGAGATAGTTGAGGGTATTTTTCTAAAACGTGTCATGATTTGTGTCACAATGTTTGTTTACGTTTCTATCTTTACACTTTCATGAAATGGAATATGAGCTTTCCATTTGAAGCTGAAATTTGTTTTTGTTTTTGTTTTTGTCTTGAAAATAAATTTTAATAAAACAATAATACGACATGTATGACATGTATGACCTGTGATGTGAATTGAAGGTAAAAGACAAGATGCGGAAATGAGAGAATAAGAAAATTGTTAAGATTCTTTTATGATAAAGGAAATTAATTTTAGATGATTACTTTTGCATTGTTATTTTAAAACTCGTGATGTCAGAATTTTCAGAGTCAAACTTGAAATTTATATTTGAACTATTAAAAATATATATTTAAAAATTTTATTTAGTAATTAATCCCAAAATTTCTCAATTTCAAATCCCAAAATTTTAGCTTGTTACTAAAATGTAAAACATGAATAGTTTGAACATAATGCTGTTCTAAAAATAATCCCAGGCTCTTTTTTAACACTGATAAATTCAAAAAAAAATCTCTATTACCTTTTCATGCTCGTATTAGCAGAGATTACAAATTTCATTGCATTTTAAAACATAAAATTTTCATATTGTTTAAATGATAATTTCTTCTCAAAGCTTCAGTAATATGAAAATAGCACACAACAAAGCACTTTCCTAACACAAGATTGATCTTGCAAACAAAAACCTAGGAACAGTCTTATGAAATAACCTTTACAATAAATGCGTAAAACAAACCAAATTATTTGACGTTTATTAAATTAGGTAGTATGTTCACTTGAATACGATTGAAACATATTTAAAGTCATTATATTATTAAAAACTAATCATTTTTCAGTTCAACGAATAGTGTGTAAAAAATCAAACTATTCGAACTTGATTTAAGATTAATTCTAGTATGACGAAAAATTTTGGAGGCTTCAATATAAGACGTTCGATCAACACTCAGAATTATTGTTTATTAAGTGGCCATGATTGATTTTTCTCGATCACAAGTAAACGCTTATCCCTTCCTCTTGCTTTCTCCAAACACTTGAAAAACACTACTAGCTAAACAGAATACGACCGGTTGCCCTCCAATAGTCTAGTAGACAATTGAATATTGAGAAGTAAAAGGGCAGAGTTTTGTACATACAGAAGCACGTACCTTTTTTCACTCATTGCTCATTAGTTTATATATAGGACCTAGGTTAGACCCACAACCACCACCTTGAATGGTCGAACCATGTTTGCTGGTGAGTGACGATTGACTTAAGTCATAAGTAAAAAAGTAGAAAATAAAACGGTTCCCTGACTTCTTACATTCACCACCACTTCCAGATCAAGTGGGTGATGTATTAAATATCCACTATTTATGTAAACTCAAATATATACTATATACATTACATCCTAAAACAACCAAATAAAATAGAAAAAAAATAAAAAGATTCTTATAACTCATCCAATTATACTATAATTATGCATATTACACATTAATTCAATGCCTCAATGATTGCATAGCTAAGCAATAAATTTTGACTCTTTATTCCCAAATATAAAAATAAAAATAAAATAATTAAGAAAATGTTTCCTATTTTGATACCAACAATAGAGCAACCATATTATTGATTTCAAGCAGAAAAAGATTGGCATTTGCTCATAGAAGCTTAATAATGTATATACATCATTTGAAATTTATAACTTTCTTCTCCTCCTTGGCCCATCTTTTTGTCCCAGGCTAGCTCACTCTTATGGTAACTGCTTAAACTATCATTTTCTATGGCCTAACCATAAATATAAAGGATATATGAGGGGCAAATAGAGAGAGAAAGAAAGAACTGCACCAATTTGCCAAAAATCGGGGGGGTTAATTGGAAAAATATACACTCTGTACAAGGAGCGTAACAAGGTTTCACCAATCTTTTTCTCAGATCAGAAATTCATCATGCCTAGCTGAGAACTAGTTCATATTGTATTTTCTAAAGCCTACCATTATTGATCAAAAAGTCTATCTTCTGTAAATATAGCTAAGCTTCATCCATTTAGTTTCAATAAGAAGTGGCTCAAATTGTATTCTTCAGTGTACTGTGATTGATCCCAAAGCTCCTCTAGTCCACCAAGGATGGCTTTTAATCCCTTCCTAGTACCTACAAATTTTGATTCTCCATCATAGTTTGCATCAGAAGCCTTTAATGCAATAGCTCCCTGAAAATCACATTTTGATGAAGCATCACACCAAAAGAGTATAGAGAAAAAACATACGTCAAATTAAACATAGCCTCAAGAAATTTCAAAATAGAATATATTTGCTTTACTGAATCTAAAGATGTGTTGAAAGGCGTAATAAAAAGAAGGCTTCAGGAACAAGCATTTCCAGTTTTGAAATCCATTATTAATGTTTAGAAGTCATGAATTTGTTGATGGTAAAGAAAAAGGAAAATGGGATTTAAAAGTGCTCATCTTATTTGGTTGTAGTGAAAAATGATGGAGAAATTAAAGAATTTGAAAGAGAAAAAGATTAACTGAGAAAATAAATTTATTGTTAATTGCCTCTTCATATTTTCCTTACTTTCCAACCCAAGCAAATAAGAGAATGTATTTAGAATTCTTTATTTCCTTCTCCAATTTTCACTGTCTTTTCATTTCCCTTGAAAAATCCGCAATCCAAACATAACATACAACATAGTATTAAAAATAAAATATTACCATTTGAGGGGACTTGAGTCCACATACCTTTTTGTTCTCTGCTGAAACAAATAGATCAAGCAACTGGTTTGTGTTTATTGTTTTCAAACTAGCATTTTCTACAATGATGAAAGCGATAGCCATTGACAATTTGAACCTCTAGAGGTGTAATATCCCTAAATTTTGTAATGAATGCATACCATATGTTTAATCTATTTTTGGAGATGATTATGTGACAAAGTAGCATTTAAACCTGAGAGGAAGAGAGTTATTGAGATGGCTCCAAGTTGGCCGAATGGTGTGAGTGAAATGTTTTCCAAGTTTGACCATTTAGTGAC
>JAVXUM010000021.1:26516594-26530342 GCA_035590655.1 Pouteria glomerata
AAATAAGGGAGAAAATAATAATTTTTAAATATTGTTAGTATTAAGTGTAATTATTTAAATATTAATAAAAGTAAATATAATTTACTCATTATAATGGTAAAAAAAAAAAAAAATTTAATCTCGGGAGATTCATTTCTTAGGACAAACCTCTAAAGAGTGAATTTATCTTGTTTTGTATCACAGATACCAGTCTCTCAATATGTATAGCAGTAAATCGCGGGCTCGCAAAGCGGTGAAGATTCGAATCTACGCTTAAGAATTGGATACGATTCGTCGAGGTAAGAGACTCATTTTGCAACACTTTGGACCCGAGAGTTGATAAGGAAATAATTCAGATTTAGAATCTTGAGATGATAAACTCTTAACTCTTAAATTTCAATCTTAAGCCATTTCAGCTATCCTTTTGGAGTTCCCATTATAATGGTAGGTGAGACGAGACAATTGAAAAGCTGCCGTATATCCATGTGACAGCCGTAGCTATTTAGATGTTTGAAAAATCTATGTCAACGCACTAAAATGGTTAGGATGCATGCTGCTACCTGTGTTTTTACACTCAAATCTCCCGTGTCTGCAAGTATTTGGAGAAAACAAACAAAAGACAAAAGGTAAGAAAATACACAGCTGTGAAGAAGCATACAAAGCAAGCATAAAGGGAACCACAGTTAAAAGATGGAATAAAAAATACAAAAAGACAGGTTAAAAGTAGGATGAAACAAGGCACGTCTGTCTCACAATTTCACTAGTAG
The DNA here is from genome assembly GCA_035590655.1 of Pouteria glomerata. Taxonomy (NCBI): domain Eukaryota; kingdom Viridiplantae; phylum Streptophyta; class Magnoliopsida; order Ericales; family Sapotaceae; genus Pouteria; species Pouteria glomerata. The sequence goes on from JAVXUM010000021.1 coordinate 26,517,341, forward strand.
TATGATTTGTACCACATTTTAAAATTACATAGCGGTCTTGCTAATAAAATTACCGCAAATTACTTTCAACTTATGGGAAGATTTTTCAAAAAATAGAAGACGTCCTTCACATTTAGAAAATTACTTTTTCTTACTTTCAAATTTTCTTAAAAAAAAAAAAAATAATTAAAGTCAATAAAAAATAAATAAATATTAATATAAAAATTTTACGTAATTCGACACTACTAACATGCACATAAAAGTTTTACCCTAATACAATGAAGTTATAAAGAATGAATTCTCTCAATTGCCCTTCGTCACTTCTCTTTAACTTTCACACAATTCTAACTCTGAGTAGCAACTTAACTGGTAAGATTTTGGGTTTGCTCCCCAACAATCACTAGTTCGAGTTTCCTCAGGGTCACTGAAGGTCTATCCGGTAATTAATATTAGGGTTCTCAGAGATTAGTTGAAGTGTGCGCAAACTGGCACAGACACCCTGAGTTATCCAAAAAAAAAAAAAAAAACTCTCACATAATTCTTTTAACTTTCACACAATTATTTGGAGCACTAACAAAGTTCAAAAAACTTCAAAAACAATACCTTTTTCAAATTTTAAAAAATTCTAATTTTTTTAAAAATTTTGCCAGAATCCATTGGATTCAATGGATTTTGACAGAATTTTTAAAAAAAGTTGTACTGACATTTGTACCAAAAAATTTCGCAAAATTTTAAAATTTTCAAAATTCTCTAATAATATTTTGTCATTTGTCATTTGTCATTTTATATAATTTTTAATAATTTTATATCAAATAAAATATAATTATTTAACAACCATTTTAAAACAACTTTTTAAATTTCAAAACCCAAAACAAACTCACTTCTAAACTTTTTTTTGAAATGTTTTGGGAGTCCAAACGGGCCAGTCACATTCATCCTTGCAACTTCCTCACCAATTTATACAAATCAATTGTGTGAGATGCCAAAGAAAAATCACTGAATTCAATTGAAGATTTTCTAATTTCGCCGAAGATGTCTTTTGTTTCTATAACAATTTAATAAAATATTTAAAATTTTCATCTAACCATGCGAGTGAATTTCGTGCGAGTTAACAATAAACTACTTTATGTGACGCATAAATGAAAAAAGGTGTACAGTATATCAACGTTAGATGAATTCTGTATAAATTAATTAAAATAATTTTGTATAAAATGCTTTAATTTCTAGATAATTTGATATCTTATAATATGAGTAGGAAAATTTTGTTTAATTTGCATAAAAAGTATTCGGTACAAGTGGATTTGTGAGTTGTTACAAAATGACGTTAGAGGCTAGAGTCAGTTTTTATGGGAGACTGTTCGGTGAGAGTACATAAATATCGTTGGAGCATGACGGGTAGTTGAAGATCAATGTTGGCCTTATTCAGAGGTATTAGTTTTGCTGAAAAATTTTAAAAAATTTTAAAAGTTTTTAAAAATTATTTATTTTTTATCTCACTGCATGAATTATAAACTCACAAATTATCTCATTTCATCTTACTTTTTATCATATCAAACACCCTTATGAGTTCTGACTTTTTTTTTTTTAATCAATTGATCTTATCGTCGAAATACTTATTAGCTTTTGTCTAGACAAAATATGTAAATTGACAGAAATATCCTTATCAATTTCGCTGGTCGGATCTGTCTTTAATAAATAATTTATATTATTTTAATTTTACATATAATATGTATTTTAATTTTATATATTAAATATATACATAATATATATTTTTTAGTGAATTTATAAATGCACCTGAAACTGTATAAGTTTGGTCAAATAAATAAAAATTTTTAATAAATTTTAACAATTTTTAATTGTTTAGTAACTTTTAAATTCGATTAAACTAAAATAACAATAATATTTCCTATCAATTTAACAAAAAATAATATTTTCACAATTGGCTAACTTAGTACAAAAAAATAATATTTTCACAACTTGCTAACTAAGCACGTAATAAAGGTGCGTACGATGTGATAAAAAAATAAAATAAAATAAAATAAAGAGAAATAAATTATGAGTTTGTTATTCGTGAAAGAATAAATAATTTTTAAATTTTTTTAACAATTTTCATGGTTGTTCACAAATTTATGTTATCTCAAACATAGCTAAAATTCATAATTTTTGATATTTCGTCAAGAGATATTGATTGCTGCAATCATTTTCGCACATCAATCTTTTATTGTGTTTAAATCAATAATCTTAATTTAATAAATAAAATCAAATAAATTTTAAACCGTCAACACAACCACCCGCATAATACAAATTTCGGTATAACCAGTCCTCCATTCCAAATCCACCAAACAAGTCATCTCTCTCTCTCTCTCTCTCTCTCTCTCTCTCTCTCTACACATTTCAATCTCGCTATTTCGGCCGATCCAATGCTTCAGTTGTTTCTCGCCGTGGCCTTCTCGGCGGTGCCTCTGACTCTCTACGTCCCTCCGATCCGCAGCTTCAACCTCTTCGTGGAGACCCTCGAGCAGCTATTTCGCCAGTCCTCCACCGTCTCCCTCCGCGGCATCCCACGCCTGCGCCTCCTCTTCTCCAGATTCGTCTCCACTCTCCTCCGCTTCCGAAGGTAAACACTGATACACACACACACACACATATATATGTTCAACCCAGATCATTAAAACCCTGATTTTTCTCCCTCGACTGTGTAACTTTTGTTATCATTATGTGGGCGTTGTATGGTTGCTATGAATTGTGAGATTATTTGTAATTGGCACACTCCATCGTGGGCAATTTTTGATCTCTCTCTCTCTCTCTCTCTCTCTCTCTCTTCTTTTGTTCTTATCTTTCAAATTCTTAGATAGGGACATTCATATTTCAAATTAAAATAAAGGGAAGTTAAAAGGGCATTTTAAGAAGTTAAAAAATTGTGAGTTGGATTGAAAAAAAAAAGAAAAGAGAAACTCCAAATGTCTTCTCCCTTTGTATTAGTATAGGCAATTGACTCAGTAGACAAATCTCTAATAGTACATGAGGGTTTTGAACTTATTTGAAATAGGTGCAAAATCATTTGTTGAAAAATGAGTTTATTTAATGAAAACTCATTTATTGAACAAACCAATTTATAAGCTATAAATGAACGAACAAGTTTAAGCTAAAGACAGGATAAAAATTGTTTGTGGAGCAAACTTGTTTAAGCCAAAATTGTTTTGCTCGGAAATGGGATTACAGAACTTTTTTCCCCCAAACTCACTTTCAACTCTGCCCCCCTTTCCCAGCAACCAACCAGTCTACCCTATTGCTTCACAGCCAACACAAACATTGCATTTAAACAATCAATCAGCCTGCCCTACTTGCTTTACAACTAACACAAACATTGCAACAATGCGTTTCACCAAATTTGACAATATACACCAAAATATATTTACCCACACTGAGATATACTCGCAATCTTTGTATACAACCTGATAAAAACCAAACCAAACCAACCTAATTTACATCCATCCTAAAATAACATGTAAAACATATGATCCACAAAATTAATTAATTGATTGGTTAAAATCGTAATACAAAAACAAATTAGGTAAGAAGAACTAAGTTTCTGACATAGTCCGTAATTATTTAATAGTATTTATTTAACAATGTATTCATTAGTTTGAAATCATATTATGTTTTATGTGTTATTTGAGAATGGGTGCAAATCAGATTGGTTTAGTTTTATCAGGTTATGGGTGTGTTTGGAGCGTTAAAAAGTGAGATAAAATAAAATAAGTTGTGAGCTTGTGTGTGAATAATTTTTAAAAATTTTCAGAGATTTACAGCAAATCAGACGAACCCACATATGAAAAATGGGGTATATCTTGGTGGTGAATATATTTTAGTGTATATCTTGGTGGTGTGAATACATCTTAGTGTATCTCGTCAGATTAGGTATAATGCATTGTTGCAATATTTGTGTTGGTGTGCAATAGGCAGGGCAGATTTGTTGGCCGCGTGTGGAGCTCTCAAAAAAAAAAAAAAAAAAAAAAATTTAAAAAATTTTAAAAGTTTTGAAATCTTCTAATCATATTTTGTCGTATATCAATTTTACATCATATCAATCACTTCTGTTAGTTTTTTTTAGACTCCAAACACACCCTTAAATGTAACGTTTGTGTTGGTTGTTCCGCAAGTTGCTGAAAATGGGGGGATAAAGTTCAAACTCATTTTGAAAGTTTTGCAAACTATATTGACATAAACTCTCTTGTTCAACAAATGATTTTCATCTGTCTTAGCTTAAATTCATTTGTTTAATAAAGTGATTTGATAGCATTTTTGGTAAATTAATTAAATCAGGCCATTTTTTTATTTTTTTTGGTAAGTAAATCGGACCGATTTTGATAACACTGTGTTAGAAAATCTGATGAAGGAGAAAAAAATTCTTTTTTTTTTTCTCAGATAGGTAAAAATAAAAAATTTCATTATTTTATTCATCTAAAATAGGAACTAACATACTCTATTTGGAACTCCATTTTTTTTAAAAAAATTACAAAATATTTTAAAACTGCTCAACTTTTGTTAATAAAAATATATCATGTGTTATTTTCACATTAACTTTTGTTTTGTTTTGTTTTTTTTTTAATTTTTTGAAACTCCAAATGCAAGAAATGGAAAAAAAAAAAAAAAAAAAAGGTCATTTTTTCAGTTGAGGCTGATCACACTGCTCTCATTTGATCTTGTTTTGGACTAAAAAGATGTGATCCTTTTGGTCGGGCGGGTTTGTAATTTGTATAATGCATAAAAATAGTGTATGCCCTCATGTTTTTATACTATTTTTAGAAATATATTTACAGCATTCTAGTGTTTGATTCAGTGGAAAAAGAAATTTAAATTTTTTCTAGTGTTTGGTTGTCATAGAAAACTGATCAGGAAAAAAAAAAATTAGAGGAAACTGACATGCAAGTAGTAAATTTAGAAGAATTATTAAAGTCACCTTTGAAATGCAAGGAGGAATTGGAACCGCTTGATTTTTAGGAGATTGAAAAAATTATGAGTAGAGGGATTATCAATTTTTTTTTTTTAAAAGGAAGATATAAGTGTAAAAAAATAAAATATTATTTTTTTTTTGATTAAATTACTCTAAGTTAAACTTTTAACAAATTTTCCAAACTTGGGCGTAGCCTGCCCCCAAATCCATTGCTGAGGTAGGATGAATTTTATCCGGCACAACCATCTCCTCCGCCGGTCCTCAGTTTCTTTTTCTCTCCTTGTTCTCCGTATTGCTGCTTAAAAACCATTAACTGACGGTCAATTAACCAGGAATCGTTAATGGGCACCCTCGATGCGTGCGTGCTTGCATGCAGTCACCAGTTAATGTTGTGTTTGAAGTGATAAAAAATAAAAAAAAAATATGATTTAAATTGATTTTAGGTGTTTGGTATTTAACAGAGTTTTTTTTAAAAAAAATAATGACATTTTTGTACCGTTAGAGTAAAATCGTAGAAACGGTTTTCTAAATCCGTTTTTACGGATTCAAAAAAATTAGTATAAAATAGCGATAATGGTAATCGTTTGAAAACTTTCAACTCAAAGAATATAACTGTTAAAAAATTTAACCATTCAGTTAATTTTTTTCAGATTTTTTATTTTTTTAATGAAATATTGAAATTTTTTGAAATAAGTTATGCGTTTGTAATGGATTCAGTAAAATAAATTTTAGAAATTTTTAGAATTTTAAACGTTAAAGCTAATTAATCAGCAGCTTTTGCAAAAGAATCAAGATAACCGGCCCCATTTTTGACAAATTCCTGGTTGCATTCATTGGATTGGAGAATGAAAATTCTTGTTAATAATTGAGATTAAGTATGATTAGGCAAACAGAGGGATTGCTTATTCACAATAAACTAATATCAGAGCTTAGCTATTTTTGTAATTTAGATGGGTTTGTCCACTTCATCGACAAAGTTTGACATAAATAAATTGAACGAGAAGGACGAGTAACCAAAGGGAATTAAAGAGCATGTGAATCGAACTCGAGAAAGCACAGTGCATTGATTGCTGAACTATCAAGGGAGTTTTGGGGGTAAAAGCAATCAACATGACTTGTCATCTGGGGATTAGATCTCCATCAATTGGGTAAGACTCTGGAAGTTGCAGTGAGATAGTTTAAAAACTCGAGTTTCAACGGGCTGCAGTGAAAAATTTACTGTAGGGACTGCAGTGAAAAGATGGACGATTGAAATTAAATTAGAGTGCATTAAATGTATTAAATTATATTTATTAATTCATTCTATCAGTATTTATTAATTTAATTTAATGTACTCTGATTTAATCTCAGACGTTCATCTCACCACTGCAGCTTTTGCATTTTTCACTGCAGCCCCATAGAATTCAAAAAACTCACATCTTTATATTATAATATCATCTATTTTAAACTTTTTTTTAGATAACTCAGGGTGTCTGGGTCAGTTTATCCGTATTTTGACTAATATCTGGGGCCCTGAAGTTAACGACTGGGTAAATCTTCAGTGGTTCTGAAAAGACTCAAACTAGTGATCATTGAGAAGTAAATCTAAGATTTTATCAATTGAGCTACCCTTTAGAATTACATTTATTTTAAACTAGTTAAGTGTGTTGTGAGAACCTTTTAGGAGGGTTATTTATTTTTGCATTATTTTTCTCAAACATGCTTAAACATAGATTTTTAATAAAATTTATTACACTTACAGCTTTAAAAAGTATAATACGTATTACACTTAAGGAATATTTAATGATACATGTATTGTATTTCCTTTAATCAGGTGACGTGGAGTAAGAGTGTTTTACCGTTCCTTTGACAGTAGCTCACTTGGCCTTTCGATAACCGTCCATATTACCTCTAGTTTATCACATCTCTTTCTTTCAAGGCACAAATCTCTCGTGTAGCCGCAAGTTTCGAGTTAGATATTGGTTATAATAACATTTTATCTTTAAAACCAAGGTTAAATTAGTATGAGTTAATAGGACTAATAAAGTTTAAAAAAAATAAAATAAAATTCTAAATAAGAGTCATGTTAAAGGCATGACTATCAGATCCGGTGCTGCGGTAAATTAATAGGATAACGTAGTAAATTAATTAAGCATCTAACGCACCCCTTCAATCCAGTTTAAAATAAATATATTTTATTTTAAATTGTCTTTTGTGTTTAATTGTGCCTACCAAAAAAAAAAAAATGTTTAACTCAATACCAATTGTGCCTACTCAAGAAAAAGAAAAAAATTAGTTCAATACCAATTATGTCCACTCAATCAAAAATAAATTTTAACTCAATAATATTAATACAATTATATTTAATATACCAAAAACAATTAAAAAATATTTAATCCCACTTTGGCCTTTTTCTCTTTCTCCTTCTTTTTTCTAATAATCCATTTTTTTTTTTTTATTTCTCTCATGATAATCTACTAATCATTTATACGTCTTATAATTAGTGTTCACTTAGATAAAATTTTCTGACTCCGCAGTTGGTAGTACTAATTCAGACAAAATTTTCTAACTCTTCACCTGAGCTAAAGAGATTACAAACATTAGAACTAAAGATCACAATAAAACATAATATAATAATCAATGTTTCAACCACTCATGGAATATATAAGATGGTTGACTGATCATGGTTTCAAGTCAAGCTTAACTTGCAATCTTATTAAATAACCAACAAATGAAACCGATCATACCGCCATCTAGGAAAATCCTAATCAGTCATTACCCCAGTCTTTTAGTGTCTTCTGGCGACCATCACAGCTCATGCACTGCCATGGGCCCGACACGCCCATAACGAATTTACTGGCCACCCCATCTAATTGTGTGTCTACACACTTCTAGTGAATTTGAAGGTCTGCCCAAACCAATTGCAGTGCGGGTTTGTCACACCCACGGCGAATTCCACTGTTCATCTAATTCAATTGCAGGTTTACCACACCTATAGGGAATTTCAGAGACCACCCAATCCAAGTGCGCCATAGAATCGGCCCACCCATAGCAAATTTCAGTGGCCATCCAATCCAGGTGCGCAAATTATGTTGGTTAGTAGAATTTGGGGGGGTGTTTGGATGATGATAAAAAAAAAATAAGTAAAGTATAAAAAGTTAATGTAAAAATAATATGTGTCAAAATTTGATTAAAAAATATTAAAAAAATTAATAAAAATTAATAAATTTTGTTAAATTTTAATAAATCAAACACTTCTTTAATTCTAAAAAAATTTTATTCCCGACTGTAGGTCATGAAATCAATTTCAAAAGATCCGAAAAGCACAAAAAATATATATATTATGGGCCACGAGAGGACTCTCTGGCAATTTATTGCAACCGTGCCCAACAATGGTATGGTCATAGTTTTACACATGGCGTTGTTTGGGCATCTTCGAACCTTCAAGTGGGGATTATTTATCGTTTGACCCAGGGCATAGGTCAGCTGGTGAAAAGGCGGAAGTGAAGTAGTGCTCAACCGGTCGCGCGAGGGTTCGATTCTAAGAGACTGCAATCTTTGTATTGCACAGAAGTTAAAAGGTAATCTCTACTCCCTGCACTACTGACGCACATCTCGTAATTTACCTATTTCAACATAATTCAGGACAGGACAGGACAGGACGGTGGGAGTACTAAGGTGAGCTTCCACCTTATTTATGGTTGCTCCAAATGGGTCGGATCAATCCCGACCCATACGACCCGGCACCATGCATATCACACTAGCATTCGTTATTATTTACTTTTATTTATTTTGGTCGCAAAGCCGGAAAAGATCCCTTGAAATTGCAATCGGCGTCGGAAAGAGCCCTTGAAATTGAATTGGCGTTTGTAGTCTACACTCGCATCCGTTCATCATCATCGATACATATATATATATATTCACATTAATCTGTATAATTTATACTATTCACAATTCATTCACATTACTTTTATTTTCCCCCTCTAGCTCTTCCATCTCACTTATTTCAGATTTGTCCCCCCCGCTTCTCTCTCAATCAATTTCGATCAGTTGCTACCTTGTTTTCTCTGGCCATGGCGATTGCAGCACTTGTTATTGTCCCCTTGGGAGTTCTCTTCTTTCTTTCCGGTCTCGTCGTCAATCTCATCCAGGTAATAATAACAGGTTAAGACCTTGATGCCTTTTGTATATTTTGATTCGCTGAGGTAATTAGGCGCTAATTTTTTAGTCTGTCTTTTTTTTTTGGGGGGGGTTTTTTGGGGGGGGGGGGGAGGAATTTGTGAATTTATAGGCTGTGTTGAGAGCGATTGAGTGCTGGGTTTTGTTGTATCTTATTGAAGGCGCATGGTGTCTTAGGTTTTGTTGCTCATTTCGAGTGTGTTTCGGTCCATCCTTCTCTTTTGCTCAGCCTAAATGGGTTTCAATTTGTTCAGGCTATATGCTTTGTCCTTGTTCGGCCATTGTCAAAGAATACGTACAGAAGGATTAACAGAGTGGTTGCAGAATTGTTGTGGCTGGAGCTTGTATGGCTTGTTGATTGGTGGGCAGGGGTTCAGGTGATTACAATTCTTATATGCCTAGCGCCTTAATTTTGCTAATATTTGTAATTCTTGCCTAATGTTTTCTGACTAACTAGCTTTGAGCAATGTGGTTTTTTTTTTTCCTTATTGTTTTGGGATTTCATAGTTTGTGGTTGGAAAAATCTTTTCTAAGGGAAAATATGTTGGGCTAATCTTAATGATTGTCAACGTTTAGACTGTTCAAAAGTTTCACTTTTTAGAAGATGACAAAGAGGTAATAAAGCATCCTGTCAATCTTTAGTTTAGGGGAATAGAATAGCATAATGTATGGCTATGAGATGGATAGTGTCTGGGAATAATTTTATGATTTGGCTATGGCATGCGTACACCAAAAACTTGTGGGTAAGAAATTAGCAGTTTGAAGTATTAAGAGAACCATTAAGTGGTGTTTTAGTTATGGTGAATGATGAATTTGTATATGATCCAATAACACAGCTTTGAACGGTCTGAGTCTTAGGTTGTGGAACACTTCTTTGATCAATTAGTTGCACCACATTCTATACATTTTTAGGTGCTATAGAGTTTGTGATAAGATAATGCGAATGTGCACGCCTTTGTTAATTCCTGTAGTGTACGACCGATATCTCTCTTGAGCTGAGCAAGGCTCAAGGTTGGTGATAAAGAATGGAATGAAATGCCCAAAAGAGCTGGCCATTGCTTCATTGTGTCCAATCTTGTGCAGAAGAGAAGGGACATGGGACTGGGTTGTTCATTAGAGGAGAACAACCTGCTTATTGATCGTTGATCCTTACAACGAGCCCAAGGTGGAGAGAGAAACTTCATGATGACCAACTATTGAAGAGCATTGTGCCTTGATGGAGAAAACTCAGGGGGTTACACTTGATGGAGGGGACCCATAGGTGTAGTGGACTTTGACAGAAGGCTCTTGCAGGATGGGTCTAGAGAGCTCTCTCGTTTTAGGATCCCATTTGGAGGAGTATTGGGAGAGGCTTCTCTTGGATGCACAGCAGTCGAGGGGTAAACTGACAAGCTCCAATTGTGTCCCTCACTGAGCTCCTATTGGATCAGGTGGCAAGCTTAAAGAAGGATAAGTGGTGATACTCCACTGGTAGTGATGTGGGCAGGGTGGTCCCACCTATGTACACACTCTTAGATAGTATAGTGCTAACCCGTAATTTGGTTTTTTTCTTTCTTAATATTGTTTAATAGTAATATATTCCTAGCTTAAAGGAAGGGAGCCACCTATGTAGTTGAATGTTTTTGGCATGGTGTTATTGGCTCTAAAGTAAACAAGCAAGTCTCTGGTCAAGGTTGCTCAACCTGACCTTTTTTAGAACATGTTTTCTTATATCAAACCGTAAGGGGTAGTTAAAATGGTGGCAGGGCTTAAGATATGCGTTGAGCAAAGGTAGGCACAAGAAGCTTGTGGTTTGATTCTCGCTAAGTACGAATTTTCTCAAGGGCTACCAACATACATGCAAGTGATGTAGGATTGAATATTGAAAGAGTAGGAAAGAAGTATAGAAGAACAACAGCCGTAGAGGAAGAAGCAATCAAAACAATGTTCATTCAATCATCTTCTGTTAATCCTAATTAGGGTTTAAATAAAAAATTTATGGGTTTAACATGAAGGCCTAAAATAAAATAAACCTAACACTAAAATAGCTCAAAACAAATGGGGTCTAAAATAAATAAAATAATCCACAACTACACTTAACTAAACTACTAATAGTCAATCTATAAAGATAATGGTTAGGCCACTTTGGCCCGGCGTTCATGCACGTGCCCATATCTGCATGCCCTACTGGTGTCCATAGTAGCAAGCCTGGACTTGCCTAGTTTGTGGGTCTTGTGGAATAATTCATGAGCTTGGATTTACTTTCTAGCATTGGGTCCAATATCTTGGGGAGGTTCCTTGTCATCAAAAGAAGAAAAATGTCTCATATTAGAAGTTTGTGTCAAGAGTCTTCATCATGTAGGTAGATTAATCTTTTTTTGGTTGGGTTCTTGTGTTTGTCACATAAATAATCAAATTCCCCCCATATAAGCTTTTGACACGGAACTCGATAGAGAGATGTTGTTAGACGCATGGAAGGTGAGACTTTCCCATGTTAATTAAAGCCAAATGAGCACCGGCAGTGATAAGATGGTGTGATTGCATTAGTTTCCCCATAACATTAGGAGTTTTTTGTTCAATGTTGGTTGAAAATATTTTTGTTTATTTAGTTTTTCTCATTAAAGCGCTTCCTTTTTTCTTTTCTTTGTGGGCTATTTTATGTTCATTAAACCTGCATAGGATTATTATTTAACATGGCACTAATAGGGTACATCTTGTGTATACATTTGTTCTACATGATGAAAATAAACCTTATGCCCGTATAAATGTTATTGGAGTGTTCATGTAATTCAAAAACTTAAGAGGCGAGGTTTGATCCTTCCCCAACCCAGTTATGTAGCAAAATTAAAGTTGACAAGACATTGTTATTTAGCAATGTAGAGAAATAAACCTCTTGTACTACTGGCGTTGTTATTTATGCTTAAATGGTTCAGGAATGTATGATTTCTGTGATGGGTTATGGGAATGAGATTAACACTCAATGTTGGGATCTCGCTCTGCATTGGGAGTGTAATGTGGAATGGTATTCTCTTTCTTGTATGTATTAAACAGGAAAAAGGAGCTTTGTACCATATTCCAATTCCCCCTCTCCATTCTTGCCATCCGAACATAGTTGTGAGAGTTTATTCTATTAATCTTATTATTATTAGTTCAGATGCTTGTTATGTTCTCAATTACATCTCATAAGGTAATTTATTGGTTTCAGTGTTAGAATTTACGAGGAATTTATTCCTTGCTTCTTGTATACAATTATTTACTGCTAAAAAACTTATCCAGTTACAGGAGAGACATTACTTGTGATTTGGGGTCTTATGATTTAATATGGGTTAGCCTGAAATCCCACTTGTTGATTGCAAGTTGTTTTCTGGCTGCAGATTAAAGTGTTCACAGATTCAGAAACATACCAGTTAATGGGTAATGCCACACTTTTTATTGGTTTGACTGCATGGCTGTCCTTTATGTTGAGAGATGTATTTTATCGTATGCTAAAAAATGTTGAGTAGGCTATTTAATTGACATAGTTGTATATTTTGCAGGAAAAGAACATGCACTTGTCATGTCTAATCACAGAAGCGATATTGATTGGTTGGTTGGTTGGGTTTTGGCTCAGGTAATTATTTAACATGTGTTTCTATAATGAATGTACATGCACCATAACAGGCACACCTGCACTTTTACATGCATTTGCCCTTAGATGCATTAGTAGGCATAGACACAACCAGGCATTTTATAGTGTTACAGTTAAGATTGTTTGTTGAGCTCATATTTGCTTTATATTATTGTTAGAACATACAAAGAATAATTGTAGAAGAGATAAACCAAAAATAGAAAGAAACAAGAGAGAATTGTATTCAATTGTATTACTTAGATCGGTTGATTACAAGATGCAAAGCTTGCCTTTATATGGACAAAGAAATCACACCCCCCCC
>JAVXUM010000021.1:26530357-26549119 GCA_035590655.1 Pouteria glomerata
AAATAAATTCCTAACTTAGAACACAAATTAAAGAACAAATCATGAAGGATTATTATCAAATGATTTTATTATTTAACATATATTATCCTCTAATATTATGTTCTTGTCTCATTAATTGTCCAATATTCTAACAACAGAGATCAGGTTGTCTTGGTAGCACATTAGCTGTAATGAAGAAATCATCGAAATTACTTCCGGTAAGATTTTCAGACTGGACATGTTTGTTATACTGATTGAGGTGAAGCCTTTAAAGTTCTTTAGTTGATTGCTGATTGTGACAGTTCATCTCTGTATGAAGTTACCATTTGTCTCTGGTGAGATGGATGTCTTATGAATTCATGGATCTGGTATACTGATGAGTTTTATGGGCTTTGATTTGGCATTTATCATCTCTAGCCAGAAGCCCTTGCCTCTTTGTAATGGGGGAGAATTGACTTAAACTTAAGGATACAGAACTGTATCTAATTTTTTTTTTTGATAAGTAAAATTAATTTTATTAAAGGCATCAAGGGGATGCCCCTTAATTACAAAAAGTAGACTCATCAAACGGGTGTCAGAAAGTATTGTCGCATTAGTATTTTCAGTTTTGTGACCGGATGGTCTTGACTTTTGATATTCAATTATTATCAACTATTGAATTTTGGAATACAAACTTTGTTCTCTCTCTCTCTCTCTCTCTCTCTCTCTCTCTCTCTCTCTCTCACTTTTCAATTAATTTCTAGTTGCTGGTTGGTAATTAGAATATGTACAACAATTTTAATCACTGCTCCAGCTGCTGTTATTACCTCAATATGCTATTTTATCCTGTAATTATCTGGCTGTCTTGTACCTTGTCCTTTGCCTTGTCTTTCAAATGCCATATACAAGATAAAAATGGAAGGATAAAGCTTTTTCCAATTTGTACAGGTTATAGGTTGGTCAATGTGGTTTTCTGAGTATCTATTTCTTGAAAGAAGCTGGGTGAAGGATGAAAGCACATTAAAGGTGCTTTTTTTTTAATACATTGCAGATTGCATCTATTGTGTGCCTTTTTTTTTTTTTTAATTCATGTTTTTTTTGTGTTTTCTGTACTTGCTTGCAAGTTTTTGTCATCAATCTTATTGAATCTTTGTGTGAATGCATTTGCAGTCAGGTCTTGAACGGCTACGAGATTTCCCTCGGCCATTTTGGTTGGCACTTTTTGTGGAAGGCACTCGATTTAGTCAGGCAAAGCTTTTGGCAGCTCAAGAGTATGCAAGCTCAGCAGGGTTGCCTATTCCTAGGAATATTTTAATTCCTCGCACTAAGGTTGGACTTTCTTTGGCAACTTTTGTTTTGGTAGAAGTCGTTCTCTCCTCTTCCCCTTTTATTTAGTTATATTATTTATTTATTTATTTGAATCCATTTTCATCTGATAGTTAATGAATGACTTTCTCTCAACTTATCTGTAGTGCTTTTTGCCAATATCTAAGTTCATGTTGGTTATGTGTAAGCTTTTGCATTCTCTCTCTTTTTTATTTAGTTTTTTTTTTTTATTTAATTTGGATGCTAAAACTTCTGAATTCATATATTACAGTTGGATTTCTTTAGTTTTTTGGCAACAAATTAGTTGTTCATTTTTTAATATCTTTCTGGAAGGAAAAAAAAATATTTTTCCTAAAAGATGGTTTCGTTTTTTTCCTAAAAGTATATATGTGATATACTTTTTATGTAGAGCATAGCTTAGGAGTCTTGTTGAAACATGTTTCTTTCTTTATAATTTTTTGTTACCATTTCATGTCTTGTGATTAAAATTTGTGTTATTCTGTAATATGATGGGTTTTTAATACTGTCACGTTGATACTGTTGGAGATTGAGTTTATATTTATCTTAGGCTGTGTTTGTTTCAATGTAAAATATTTTTGGGAAAATATCTTTTACTAATGTTTTTGAAAAATATTTTCCTAAAACATGAGCAAATGTATTTTTGCCAAAAACATTTTACATTCAAATAAATGGAGCCTTAATGCATAAGAACTTAATTTCAGCATTGGATCTCTTTGTATTTGCTTCTGTTTTTAGTGCTTCATTTTTAGTTTGCATAATGTGATAATGGGAGAAGGGAAGTGTAACTAAATGAGTATTGGCCACAACATCAATCAATGGGTATTTAGTAATGCGGCTTGGCTTTCTATATTCATGGCTTATCTCAGTATTAGGCATTGTTCATTTGTTGTGCTCAAGATTTTTGGTCTAGACTTAAGAATTAATCTCAGCAAGTTTATCATTGACATTCTAAGAAGTGCACACGCATATATATTAGATTGATTAGTAGAAGTTTAATGAAAAAAGGCACTACAAGCAAGCAGACCCTATAGAAGGCTGTAGCCTATATATATACACATGAATGAACCAGTCTCTCAAAAAGTCATTGAAAGAAATAGATAAGAGGCAAGCTCCTCTAGTCCCAGAAAGCCCTAGATCTGAGTCTACTTCCTTGCTTACTAAATCGCAAGAATCGTAAAATTCTTTATGGATCGGATGGAATCACCTCAATTCATCACTTCATTCGATTTGGAGGGAAGATTCGAATCAGTTACATGATGTATCAACTCAAATTGTAAGATTCGAATAGCAAATTGTACGATTTTAACAATTATGCTTCCTCCCTCTTTTTCTCTCTTTCCTCTCTGCTGATGCCTCTTCAGCCGAGTCCAACCTGTAGAGGGCAAGAAAGCCCTGTATTGATGCCAATGGTATGTGCTTGCACCATATGTCAGGGCAAAATCTTACCCCATCACCGTCTCCTACCTTCAAATAAATCAACTTGTCAAATCTCCATTCCACTTTCCTCATAAAGCTTTTATCAGATTATTCCATCAAATAAATTCGAAGAAACCATTTTTTGATGGTTGATATGTTTGAATTGCTTAATAACTTGAAAAGTTCTTTTCAGATATTGGAATGAGATATTTCAAATAACTGCGGTTTTAAACTTAAAAAAGAGTATACGTTTTATCTTAGAATTGATGAGTGGATACGCATATTCTGAAGTCCATGAAAGTAGTCTAGAAATAATGGAGCTAAGGGAACAAAATGCACCTTTGAGAAGGGGAGACTGAACTTCCCTTTCAAAGAAAGGAGATTCAACCGAACAAATCATAATTTGGCAGAGCGCTGCCGAATTCCCTTGAGGTTGAGATGAAGAAGCCTGGCCATAGCAAGAAGGGTATCATTGATACATCATTGTTCTTGCATATTGACACAGGAGAAAGTATCAAAGATGTGTAGTCCCTAAATTAAGGGAGAATAAGCTGAAAAGATGAAATTCTCACGGCATGTGCTCAAGCTACATGGCATGGCTAAGCTGAAGTAGTGCCAATGCATCGCTGATATTTGGCTTCAACCTAAGGTTTGCATGATGTGGAGGCTGTAGAAAGGGTGTGTCACTGGCATTTATTTGTTTATATTTATACGTATTTATTTATTTATTTATTTTTTTGGGGGGGGGGGTTGTTCTGTATCCACGAAACTATTAGGCATGGAGGGAATTCTCAAAACAGGGAGGTGGTAAAGAATGAGGGAATCATTCTTCTTTGTGTATTACACATCAATCTCCATTGGGTCGTACTGTGATGAATTTTCGCAATCATCATTTATTTTTGGTGCTTAGCATTTAGTTTTGTCAAGTTTGACCTGAAGATCTACTTCTGTCCTTTCAGGGTTTTGTTTCAGCAGTAAGTATCATGCGTTCATTTGTCCCAGCCATTTATGATGTAACAGTTGCTATTCCTAAAAGTTCATCTCCACCTACGATGCTAAAACTCTTTAAGGGTCAGCCTTCAGTGGTAAGCATTTGGGAGCTGGATCTCAACATGTTACATTTAGCTTGGTAAAAATCCAGAAGCCAGTTGTTTTGGAATTTCTTTGGTCCATCTTATATGTTTCTTTTTTTTCAACCAAGGTTTGATTTTCTTTTTGTTTTTGGTAGATTGGCATATTATCCCATCTTAAAAGTAAAAAAGCAGGAAAAATGCTTAAAAATAAGAAAACACACAAACAATAGCTTTTCCTATTTTTAAGAATTTTGTTTGTATTTTTTATTTTTATTTTTTTTGTAAAAAAAAAGATGTGAATAACATGCCTAAGATCTACAAGAAGCTAAAAGATAATCAAAATTTGGTTTAAAAAGAAGCTATATAAGATGAAAAAAAAGCTATGAAAAAGTTGGAGGATGTGGAGTTTACCAAACTAAGAAGTTTGTGTATATGTACACCTTGTGTTTCCAAAGTTATATTGACATTCTTTTGTGATTCAAAGTAGAATTTTGATTTTTTTTTTTTTAAAGGGAAGCAATCAACTGTCTCATTTTCTAAACTGAAACAAGTAGGGAATGCAGGCCATATATCCCTTTTTAACACTTTTCTTTTCGTTTGGTTGTATTAAATAAAATAAATGTTGGTTCTGGTTCTATCTTTCCGAGGGAATATCTCTTTTCCCATGATCAAATAGATCTACCATCATAGAATCATAAATAACTCCAATAAAATATCTACAATGTAGCCAATGTCCTAAACATTCAGGGAATTGCATTTTGTAGTATCATATATGAATATGTAGATTTTTTGTTTGTATTTATTATTGTTAAGAATCCAGTGATGTAGATTTCTTCTTGTTAAGAATCCACTCACTGGCATGCAGATACATGTGCACATCAAGCGGCATTGGATGAAGGATTTGCCTGAAACAGATGATGGTGTTGCACAATGGTGCAGAAATATATTTATGGCCAAGGTGCGCACATCTTTCTCAATAATTTAGCCAGGTGTTTAATGTTCAGCTTGTGCTGTTACCCTTGATTTTTTTCCGATGTTTTTGAATATTTGGAAAAGTTTTAAACCAAAATGTCATGTTTAACATACACACATGCTATGTTACATGGACTCGGTTATGAGCTTCAATGCAGGTGTGTTTCCAGGTTTTAAACTTTCTTAAATCTTAATTTTAAGACATTGGGATATGTATCTAGTGCTGGATACATGGACATGTCATGAATATTTATATATATTATAAATTCTATGACGCGTTGACATGAGATATGATTACTATTCAGTAATGTATTTGAAGTTTAAAAGAATATAGAGAAAAATGAAAATTTTTGTTCACTATTCATGCAAAAGGCTGGATTTTTTTTCTTTTTTCCCATCAAAGTTGAGTTACCAGTTTTTTAAATATCCTTAAAAATTAGAAGATTTGAGTGTTTAATTTGGGTATGCGCGTGGGACACATGTTATATACCCTTGCCCCTTGTCATATCCGGTGGATAGGGGTACGTTGAACCAATAAAAAGGTCTGTGTAACATAGCCCACACGTACGAAGTTTGTATTATATAACTTGTCTGGTTGCATATTTTGTGAAGGTTTGTTCAAGTTTCCATGCTAACTAGTAACTTCTCACCTTTTGGTTTGTACTTCCAGGATAAGTTATTAGACAAACATATTGCTGAAGACAACTTTGGTGGGCAAGAACAGGATACTGGTCGGCCGCTGAAATCTCTTGTGGTAAGACACCTGTCCTATTAAATTAGCCAAACCTAGAGAGAGAGAGATCGTAAACTAGGGTTGTGTAGGCTCTCTTGAACTATTCGTAACTTGTCTGTAGGTCTGCAAATGAGCCAGTCGAGCCTCATATTAGGTTGTTCAAGCTTTGTTTGAAAGCTTTATTGAGTTCAAGCTTGGGTTGTTAAGCTTTTGAATTTACTTGATTACTTCACACAAATTTAAGTTTATCGAACCGAATTCGAAGCAAACTCAAGTTACAAATTGTCCAAGTTTGGTTTGATTTCATAACAAACCAATCTCGGACGAATTTTTAGCCGGCTAAACACGAACTGAGTTCAATTTGTTCGCTTCGTCTAATGGCACTATTTGTCTGTGTCTATGCAGGTGGTTATCTCTTGGGCCTGTCTGCTCATTTTTGGGGCAGTAAAATTCTGTCAGTGGAGTTCACTTCTATCCTCATGGAAGGGTATTGCATTTTCGGCAATTGGTTTGGCCATTGTTACAGTCCTTATGCAGATCTTGATCCAATTCTCTCGGTCAGAGCGCTCAACTCCTGCCAAAGTTGCCCCCACAAAGCCACAGGACAGAGGGGGGCCTTCGGAAACTAAACAAGAGAAAAATCAGTAGTTTTCCCTTGCAAAAGAATTCGTCCTCCAGGCTTGGTCTGTTTCAATATTAAATGTTTTTGTAAAACATGAGTAAAAGTGATTTTGCTAATAGCATTTTACATTGAAGCAAACGGAGACCAAATCTGTGTATTTTTCCTCAGGGCGGCTGGTAGTGAACACGTTCTCAAGTTTTTGTAGCAACAAACTGATGGCATGTATTGTGTATATTAATTTGTTTATTGCTCTCGGATCGGATCATATCTGGATACTGGCAACCCCAAATGGCTGTTTCGTTTCTTCTTGTTCCCTTTTCCTTAAATTTGTGAAGTTTGTGGAGGTCTCAACATCTCTCTGTTTTAGTAGTAGTAAAAGTATTGTTTAATTGAACGTGCAATAATAAAATAAAAGATGGGTGAGAAATGCAAATATTTAATAATGTATTTGTTGATGTGGGGTCAATAAAAGAAAAATTAAGAGAATATCATTTAAGGTGACTTAATTATATCCAATGTAGTAGATCTTTATCACTATTAAAATTGGACCATTATCATTAAAAAAAAAACATTTACTCAAAAAAAAAAAAAAAAAAAGAAAAGAAAAAGGCAAAAAACAAAAGCCCTGGGAAGATAGACGTTGATTTCTAAGTGACTATTCTCCCTTTACCACATCAATTCCAACATTATTTGCAGGAAGATCCATTTAGAGGGAGGATGAAAGGGGAGTGGGAGAAAAGAATGGTGACTCAACATGCACATGCAAGCATTCATGGACTTAAGAATTGTACCCAGCAAGCATGCCCAACACATTAAAAGCAGGAAATGCAATTCTATCTCCACCTAGGAATGGCACAAGTCAAAAACAAGTATATGTTTGGAAATTCCCACACACTAACAATGAACAAAATCATTCGCTTGCAAGAATCCACACACATGCTGTCAACATTTATATATATACACACACACACAAATATACAAGCCACACTGTTGAAAACCAAAATACATAATCAGGAGGGAGAAGGCTCGGCTCCATCATGAAGAGCACAGCAAATGGTTGCTTTGTGATGCCCTTGAAACACTTTGATATCTTCACCAGTTGACATGGACCAAAGTCTCGCAGTTGTATCAGAAGAAGCTGCAGGTATATACATAATTTTGTTTTTTTTTTTTTTTGGGAAAAAATGACATATTTAAAAAGGCATTAGATGGGATCATGGGAAGAAGTTGAGACACACAAGTTAACCCGTAATGAGCCTAAAACTCAAACATTGGTTCCCAATCACTGAGATTATATGTCCCAAAATATGTAAATGAGCCTCACAAGTATCAGAAAGATCACGAGCCAAATAGTCGGTGCTACTGATTCCAGTAAAGTTGCACTCCGGAAGTAACATGAGGCTTTGAATTATGGCTGTGAATGGTATTTGTCCAAATAAAAATCTTATGGATCTATAAATGATTGTCTTACAAAAAAAGAAGAATTTACTGTTGTATCAACTACCAAGTAACAAAAGCTTCTTCCTTTGCGGTTCATCATTCCCTTTCTTTTTATTCATAAATTATGCTCATGTTCAAGTATGCAAATAGCAGACATGTCATAGCTAAGGAGTAAAAGGGGACATAGCAGAAAAGGAAGAAATGATAAATTCAAAACAATAACTAGAAAAGTGAACTCCGGTGTCTCAAAGTCATCGAAAGATAGAGAGGCTCGCCACAGCCAATAGAGGACTCAGATTAGGAGGTCAAAATTTATTTCGACATCTGAAGTGCTACCACTTAGATATGTAGCAAAAAAGTTCAGCCTCAATAAAGTGGAATTTGGAAAACAAATGGAGTAATCGACTCAATTAATATGCAAGGAGCTCTTTATCAGTTTAGTTTTGACCGGGGAGGACATAGTTAATTGGGTGCTGGCTTTGTAGTTGCCAGCATTAGAGTGATGAGGTGCAGGTTGAGTTCAGATTTTGGGTTAGTTTGGCGTGGATGGTCAGAACTGAACTGGAAGTTCTGACTATCTAGGAATAATGTTGAGTGTCATTGACGGCGGGAGTTGCCAGAGGAAAGCTGGGCTGGGCGAAAGTTAGGGTAAGCGAGAGAGAGAGAGGGAGTTTAGATGTTACAACTATGATGAAAGGTTGATGATGTTCTTTTATAGGGATAACGAAAGAGGATATGTATAGGAGATATGTTTGGCTTACTGAGGTTAGCGGGGCAACAATTAGGTACAATTAGGCCAATTGAATGGCATTATCTACAACGCAACCAAGTGTTGCATGGATTATGGCCATTAAGGTGGGGAATATATTATGAGGTTTGTCATGTAACGTCTCTTTCTAAACCAATCAAGAGATTCTTAAATTATCCCCAGCTCTCACCGCCAGTAAGTTGGTCTCCAGTGATCTCACACTGAGGCAAGGATGTCCTCGGAGGAGGTCTTTAGGCCTTACTCTAAGACAAAGGTGGATCTTATAGAGGTAGTGAGATAGAGATTTGGAGTTCGGTTGAAAGGAGGAGATTCTATGGGCAGAGCGTCTAGCGAGACCAAGCATACCTTAGCTGAATACTAACTACAACAGGATGAGGTGCCTCAGTGTAGATGAATAAACTAACATTTGGTAAATCTAAGTTTTCATATAAAAGACTGATTTTTTCAATAGTTTTTTTATCCTACATGATTTTTTCTCCGAAAGTTGATTTTATTTTTGCTTTTGGTAGCTTTTAGGTATGTTATTCACATTTTAAAAAGATGCTTAAAAATAGAAGAACCATGTATGGAGCCAAAAAAAAAAAATAAACTTTTTCATCCGTGGTGGGTTCTTCTATTTCAAAGTTCTAGTTTGCAATTTTTTCTTTTTAAAGAAAAAATAAAAAAGTGAATAAGATTTCTAAAATCTACCGAAAGCTGAAAAAAAATTTCAATGAAAAAAGTCATATAAAGAGAAAAAGTCTACCCAAAAAGGCAACCTTTTAGCAAAAAGCTAAATTTATCAAATGAACCCACTAGGATTTCCCGTAACTCAGTTAAAAATACCTGTGATAAGATAAGCACCATCCACAGAGAAAACACAGTCCCAAACCCAACGCTGATGTCCTGTTAAAATACACCAATAAGAACAATATTACAAAAAGCTCAAAGAAGATGCCTGCTGTTCTAACAGTAATTATGCAGAATAAAGTAAATATTGGATATGGCTCTGACACACCTACTAGAGTTTTCTCCAGGGTAAAACCACTAACATTCCATATCTTCACTGTATGGTCTGCAGATGCAGTGGCCAGATACCTAGAAACATAATTTTAAATAAAATAAATATGACAACTTAGAATTGGTATTATTATAATGTTTCAAATACAAAACTAAGTGCACAACAGAAGCCAATACACCAACAAGGAGATACATTGGATTTATACAGGAAAGAAAATAAAGTAAAACAAATATAACCGTTTGGGGTCACAAAACTCAGGTGACAGTAGACATTTCAGGATGTAGTCATCGTGCGCCTGCAACTTATGAAGTGGCTCAAAGTTGCTCATGGTCTGCAGTAGAACACATTTTAAATTAATAAATAGAAAATGTTGGAGTTGGTTATAAAATCAAACAATTGCAGAACTAATTAGTGACCTGCGTCCCTTGCAACAGGCGCCAAACATAACATGTTCCTCGATTGTTTGCAGCAACAACCAACCTCCCATCCCACATCACAGTTAAAGACCTCACAGCTACATCCACCTCCGGCACCTGAGTGCAACCCATAGATCTTAATAAGGACTCCTGAACAGAAAAATAAGCAGACACGAAAGCACTAACCAATGCACAGATAGATAGAGAAAGCAAGGACAAAACCCGAATCCTAAGGTTTTTGATAAAGTAAATCATGGAAGTTCAGGGCGTATAATTTAATAATCTGCCTCTTTATATTACAGCCTCATTTTCTTAGCCTATGCAAGCACACAAGTTTCCACGCCAAAATAGTTGAAGCACCACTTAAATGTGCCGTCAGTGCCATGCCAACTATGTAGACAAACACAAAGATTAGGCATACCAACTCACAGCTACATGCATTTGCTGTCAAATCCCACACACGAATATTGCCATTTTGATCCCCTGATATCAGCTCAGTCTGCATAACCACAAGAAATAAGGTCCATTAGACATAACAACGAAAGCTAAGAAACAAATAAATAAAAAGTTTGGATAAGAAGGTCATGAAGACCTTCATGAAGTAATAACGGATAATAGACCTAAGGAGCAAGTAGACACGGGCAGACCTAACTTAACCCCAGTGGGGGCAACACCTGGAAATTACATTTATATCCCTGATTATTTTTAATTTAAAAAAAACCCTCTAGTACTTTCCTGCCACTGCGCACCTGTAGCCACCCCCTCCCCAAGCACAACGCAAATATAAGGGGGTATGAAACTGTCTAGGTTAAAATAATTTTGATTTTTCTAAAATTATCATCACAAATTTTATTACACTACCACAATTACCTTTAAAAAACAATACATATATATATATATGTTTTACAAAAATATTCACTCTTTCTCTGGATCAATCAACTGTAGGTAACTGATTTGAAATACTGGGTCTGCCACTGAGTAGAAATTATCTTAAGAAAGGCACCAATTCAAACCCCTAATCTGATTATCAAAATGATAAACATCTTTACAAGGCAGTTGCATGATGATAATAAGTTATTACCAGGAAAAAACATGAACCAAAAGAGCCAGTATAAAATTCTATCACACAATTGCCGTTTTAGTTTTCATACAAAATCTAAAATAATCAGAAATTCTTTAACCCACACAATGGCCCATATTTAATTTCGTCTACTTGTGTAAATACGTTATAAGGTACCTTATCATGCATTTGTGACAATAATCCGAGTTTCATTTCTTCCCCAAAACTTTTTGGAAATCAAACAAATCCTTCAACACCATGGGCAAAGACCTACTAACTAAAAAGGACAAAGAAATGATTAGTATCATAACCTGATTTGGGTGTAAAACAACAGTGTTCACAGCAGCACGGCTCTCATATTCCCTTTGACAACCTGGAGCCCTTTTTCGATTGAAAACAACAATACATCTAAGTTCCTATCCATTACAAATAAAAAATAATACTTAATTAAATAAAGGAAAATACAACCATGTGTTTGCTTCGTGATCTTTTAGCTTACCTTAAATCCCAAATCTTTACCGTTCCATCTTCAGAACCAGAATACATCCAATTTCCATCACATTGAAAGCCCACTGCCATAACGTTATTAGTATGTGAATCATAGCTCATCACCTGCCACAAGAACAATTTTTTTTTTTTTTTTTTAATCAGCCACCAACAACCACTGTAAAAGGATTAAAAAAAAATTATACATCGATACTGGCAAAAACAAACACTAGCAATTGATGGGATATACTGGCTGAGGGCTGTTTGAATTAACATCAAATAATCGAATGTGGGGATTTCCAGCTGCAGCCAGGAACCTTTTATCTGGGGTTATCTCGAGCCGATTAACTTGCTGCGCAGACCATAATGTGAATCAGAATCAAATTCCACCAGAAAAAAATAAAAAAATAAAAATCCTCAATAAGGCACTCTCATTTTTAGCATCAATAGAAACATAACACAACCGTCAACAATTCTTAACCTCTAACCAAAAACCTATTCAATTCAACTCCCAAAAAAAAAAAAAAAAGGCAGAGAAGGAGCTGTGACTTTTTAAAGAACCACCAAAATTGCCAAGTTCTATGATTCAAATGGCAATTTTTGTTCGAACACAACATATATATTGATTCCAACTACACAAGATACAATCAAAAGATTTTAAAAGCTCACCGATTCTGGGTACTGAATAGTCCGATAGCAACGGCCACTTTTAGCCTCCCAGAATCGAATTGTGTGATCATAGCTAGCCGTTGCAAGGATCACCGACGGTTGCGTCATCTTCTTCAATCTTCTTTCAATTTACATAAAAAAACAAAGAAGCACATACCCACATTTAAATGAACAAAACACAAGCAAAACTTCAGTTTTTCATAAGGATTCATCAAATGTTGATAAGACTTATATTTTCTTTTTTCATTTTTTTCAAACAAGTGGAAATTTACCTCCGAGACTTGTGAAACTCGGATCATGAAGGGGGATTAAGGTTCTGACAAGGGTTTTTGGTGAGCCGAAGATCGTCAGAGTGAAGCATACTATGTTGTTTGCGTTCGATCGAGAGAGAGAGAGAGCAGAGATTGCGGGCTCGAGCCAGTTTTGACGAGGAGAGCTTATTAGTTGCAGCTGCAGAGATAGAAGAAAACCCGGACTGTCAGTTCCGACCCGTTTTGAGCTAATTGATGGGTTTGGGTAGGGTACACAACCAAACCGGTTAAACCAGCCGAATTGTCTCCATTTGGTTTGGTTTTGTTCAATTCTGAGGGTGTTTGGTGTGATAAAAGGGGAAATAAGATGAGATAAATTGTAAGTTCGTAATTCATGCGGTGAGAGAAATTTTTAAAAATTTTTAAAGATTTTTAAAATTTTTCAACACATTTTGATGTGCCAAACAACCCCTCTTGTAATCAACATTTTAATTACAATTTATAAAATTAAAAAATTAATAAATTTGATTGGCCTTAGGATTTAAGATTCACTCAATCGAATCAAATCTATATTATTCATATATAATATATATATAATTTTTTATTTCTCAATTATTTTATTTTTACTGTTCTACAGTTAGATATACCATAAAAAGGAGGGAATTTTTAAAACAAATCTTGACAAATTAGAGTTCATGATCTCTATAAAGCTATCAACATAAATACACGGAAGTTAAATCTTTTAAACTAACAACTAGAAATTTAGTTTAATCTTTTTTTAGTATCAAATTGTACCAAACCAAGAGTGTGCAACCCGGAAGTTTGGGCCTTCAATTGGGTAGGAGTAGGGAGTTTGGCGTGGGGGAAGCTCAAAAAGATAATGTGTCTTTTCATTGGGCTTGGATCCTTCTCTATAAAAGCAGATATTTTTTTTTTGAGATTAAACTTTGGGGTTTGGTTACATTTATGTTATGTTTGAAACTCGGGTCATGGCTTTAATGGAGAAAAAATTGTAAAGACCACAAGTAGATAAGGGGGCCGTTTGGGGCCACTAAAAAAATGTAATTTTCTACCCCCAAAAAAATAACACGTGTTATTTTAGTGTTTAGTTGGGTGTTTGATAAAAATTTAGAAAAGAAATGACACGTGTTATTTTAGTGTTTAGTTGGGTATTTAATAAAAATTTGAACAAGTTGATAAAAGTTGGAGAAAATTAGAAAAAGTTTGTAAAAATTAGAGAAAACTGGAGAAATTTAATTAAAGTTGGAGAAAGTTAAAAAAATTGGTAAAGATTGAAGAAAGTTAGTAAAAATTAAAAATGTGTTTAATAGAAAGAATTCGAAAAATGGTAAAAGTTGATTTTTTGTGATTTTTTTTGGTGGCCCAAACGGCCTCAAAATGAGGTGAAAATAATGCAATATTTTTAACTGGGTTAGAAAATAAGAAAATAAATATATATTTATGAAAATAATTAATTATTAACCACAAGATTTTACAGAACTATTTTTGATAATCGTTTTGATGATAACAACAAATTAAGGTGTAAATGACTTTTGATGTTATTGATTAAGGTTCAAAGTATAATTCAATTGTTAAGATATTATTTAAAACATTACTTGATTATTTGTTTAAATTATTGAAACTTATATATAATTATTAATTTTTTTTATCATGTAACAAAGCCCATTAAAAATAGTTAGAAATTAATTGAATAGCAACGATTGTATTAGTTAAGATTGTATTTCGATTAAAAAAAAAAAAAGAGTAGCTTACATTAGTAAAGACTGAATTGCGATAAAAAGAAAAAAAAAAGGTACTTATGTAGTGTTTGGATGATAAAAAAGTACAACAAAAGTATAAATTTTGATATAAAAATGATAAGTGTTAAAATTTAATCAGAAGAAGGTACAAAAAATTAAAAAAAAAAATTGACAAATTTTAATTATTTTTAATAAACTAAATACTCCTATTGAGGAATTGAATTACTTGATTGAGAAATCTCCAGGATGCCTTTTATTTGCTACGTATCGGGAAAACTTGTAATAAAATTTGAAACATTACACATGAACCATATGACTAACTCACATATACCAATTTTTTTTTTTTTTTTTTAACAGTTTCGGCGTTTTATCCTTTTTCGTAGAGCCCGGGCGTCAATCCACAGCGGGCCCAGTGGTGGCCACTGTCCCACCCATCTATATTTATATATCAGGTAATTAGAAACAAGAAAATGTGCAACTCATTGAGGAAAAATATCAGTACTGAGAAAACCTTCACTTTGGATTATTACCAAGGACAGACGATATCTCCAATACATGGATTTAGGGAAGTTGGGAGTTGTAGTTATTCATCTTTGAAAACAAAACATGCCCGTGTGATGTCGAAGACACAAAAGTGGAGAGAGCACATAGTCATACTTGATCTTTCTTGGTATCTTTTAGACGGAATGTTTGATATGATATAAAATGAGATAAAATGAAATAAATTGTGAATTCGTAATTCATACAATGAGATAAACTTTTAAAATTTTTTAAAAATTTTTAAAATTTTTTAATAAAAATTATTACGCCAGACACCCTCATTTATTTAGTTCTTTATTCTAAAAGCCTCAACGTTAAAACTAGGGTCTCCGACTACATGAGATTTGTTAAATTAAATAACCTCCTTCAATTGACAAATTATGTACGCATATTTATGCATGTCGTGCTTCCCCCACCATGTTCTCCGTGTACTAAAAATATGCTTGGATGTTGTTGGATTGCCTTGGTGTAAATACATATATAATTGCTACTTATTTCCTACTTCCAAGAAATTTGTATCATCCAAAGGATCGACCCTATTAAAAAAAAAAGTGATTTACCATTTGTGATTTTTATTTTTGGCGCGTGTCCATATATATATATACATTGAGATTGAAGGACTAGTATTAAATTTTAAGAATTTTTGTTTCTATATCTCTCGTTAATTATTTTATTTCTTGTTTTATTTTAGGATCAAATTTATATTTGAGCATCTTAAAATACTCAGAAGTATTCTTTAACAAAATTGTTATCAGTTTCGTACATTTTAGACTAAGCTGGACTCGAACAAAAATTTTTTTTAGTCTAAATTTATATTGTAAGCATTTCAAAATATTAAGAAACTATTTCTTAATAAGTTTTTTTTACTGTTTAACAAATTTTGGACCAATTTAAACTCGGCACATACAATTACCGCTTTACTCTTAGATATATTTTTGACCTAGATTAGATTTATATTATGGACTTTTTGAAAGACTAAACATAATTTATTAAAATCTTTTCTAATGGGTAAAAATATTTATGCTCCACATCAACTTAGGCTGAAAAATGAATTTTTATTCATGGACTAGTTTTGGTCTGGTACTTATATTCTAAACTTCTCAGAAGGTTGACAAATATTTCCTAGTATTTTCTTATTAGGTATGCAACTTTTTGACCCAAATTCATATCTAAGTCCAAAAATGATCATTTTACCCCCAAGTCTGATTTTTGCTTATAATTGCAATTTGGACTTTTTCTAAAGATTGAAAAATATTCTTAACAAATGTCTTATTAACCCAACAATTTTTGGTCCTATTCAAATGTGTGCAAAAAAATTCACTATCTTACCTCCAACCCCTTTTTTTTTCCCAAATTTACAGTAGAGCTTCTTAGATGATTGAGAAATATTTTTTGATTTGTTTCTTATTACTTAAATAAATTTCGAGCTAATTTAATTTAATCTATTTTCACCCAAAGTATTATGAATTTTTCAAAATGTAGAGAAATATCCATCAGCATTCATTTTTTTTATAATTCTTAAAAACATAAAAATAAAATTTAGTTTTATAGCCTTTTAAAAAATTCATTTTAGTTATTACATTTTATTTTATTACGGAGAAGTAATAATTTTATTATCTCTTTTTGTTGTTTACAAGGCTTTTTACGCTTTTGGTTATTATGCAACTTTTTTTTTTAAATTTTTATAACTTTTTACTAAATACATAATTTTTTTAAAAGTAACACGTAATAATATCAAAATAAAAATTCTAAAAAAGTTTTAATTTTTTTTTTGCACCAATATAGCCCTCTTTTAGAAGTCTGTTTGGATGGTCAAAATATATCAAAAGTCATTAAAAGTTACAAACTTTTACAAAATTTTAATCATTTTTGTTTTTTATGAGTTTATTTTAAAATTAAAATTTTATAAAATTTTGTTGATTTTTATTAATTTTTTTTTACCAAAATTGTAAAAACAGATCATTTAATTCCGTTTTAATCTCATTTTAACGAAGGTTGATAACAGATTTTAATTTGACTCTTTAATTATTAAAAAATAACTGACACATTACACTTTTTATTATTTTTTTAAAATTTTTATTATTTTAAACACTCTTATAAAAATATATATAACATAAATCAACTGTTCATCTTTGTGAGAGTGGACTTTTAGTTGTGAACGTCCAATATGAGTCAATCCCGAGACTAGAGATAATAATAATAATAATAATTATTATTATTATTATTTTTTATTTTTTATTTTTTTTTTTAAGTAGGTACAAAGGTTAATGACTCGCTGGCAAATAGTAGCAGACAAGTAGGCTAAATATGAGGAGTTCAACAACTAAACAATTAATTGGGGTTGGTCAAGCCTTATCTCCGGTGCATGCTGTCGTACTTATTCTGCATGAGGTTAAGAAATTAAGGGGGTGTTTGGTGTGACGAAAAATAACAAAAAATGTGATTTGAGTGATATTTAGGTATTTGATGGCAAATCACATTTTTCAGAGATGAATAATGAAAAATATTAACTTTTGTTGAGAAATTCGTCGAAACGGTTTTGAAATCTTTTTAAAAAATATTGATAATGGGTCTTATTTGGTAGTTTGTATGACGGTGATCATATTAAAAAAAAATTACAGTTATTCTATTAATTGAACTCAAGTTATACAATTTTTTTTAGAGTTATAATAAGTGTGAATATGTAAAAAGTAGTAGAGAATTTTAGCGTTTTTAAGAGTTTTTCAGAGTTTTATTGCATGCCAAACGCCCCCTAAGCACCATAGCTTGTGTCTGGAGAATTATATATTTTAAATTAATTAATTTAAAATTAAATTATAGTAAAATATAAATTAAATAGTTAATTTATACAATAATATATTTTTTAATAATTATTATTAATTTTTAAAATGATGAAACTGCTATTATAAAAAAAAATTTAAATAATTATTTTTATGATAATTTTAAATTTCTTATAAAGTAATCATGTTAAATTATCTTCCTGATGAAATTTTTATCAAAATTAATGAAATTATATTTGAGTAACTTTTTTAGTTAATTAACACTAGAAAAATCTTTTATAATTTTAACTTTGTAAATACAAACACAACTCCAATGATGTTGTTAATATTTTGTCTTTTCTTTGCGGGTAAAATGCGCGTCGTTGTCTTTCTATTCATTTTCATTGCGTTAAAAAGTTGTCATATACTTTTTTGACAAATACAAAATATCATCTAACTCTAACTTTTAAATTTAAAAATTAGACATATTTTTAGATAGAGGGATGTTTGGAATTCAAAATTTTTCAAAATAAATTTAAAAACTTCTAAGTTCGTGTAATTAAATTTCGTTATACATTACTTTTACATTATTTTAATATTAATTTTTGATTTAAATTTTTTCAAAACTCTAAACACTTCCAAATTGTGGTTGGTTCACTAATTTTTACAAAAAAAGAAAGAAGTTATCAATTTTTTTACCAAAAGCAAAATTAATTTTCTTTAACTTTTTAACTTTTTTTAATTTTTACCAACCTTATTTAATTTTTTTTAATTTTTATCAAGGTACTGTTTGGAGTTAAAAAATTATAAAATTTTACAAATCTCTACTAATACAGATTATAAGACTATAAAATTTAAATTTTTTACTCACTGCATAAAGTACAAGAGATTAATTTTTATAAATTTATACAAATTTATATAATTCCAAATACACTCCAAATGTTACCTAACTAAAATGATATGTACTAAAATTTTGTGTAAAATTAATAAAAATAAAGTTATCAACCGCTTTATGGTCCGTTTTGTGCAACAAAAAATACTGAAAAATAGTAAAAAATATAGTTTGAAAAATTTTTTAGTGTTTGATGCGTAGTTATTAAATCACGTTTTTCAGAAGTAAATAGTAAAATTTTTTGACATTCGCGTTAATTTTTTAGAGAGAAAAATTGTTCAAATGATTTTTTGATTTCGTTAAAACGGTTTTAAATTTATTTTTTAACTTTTGTGTCAGATTTTCGAAGAGTGAAATCATCTAAATAATTTTTTTAGTTTTATCAGAATAATTTTGTATTAGAATTTATTAAAAGTGGTTAATTTTTTTTTAAATTTATAAAAAACGTTATTGAGATGTGTAAAATATTATTGAATTTTATAAAAAATTTATAAGAGTTTATAAAAATTTGTTAATAGATCGATATATATAAATTTATAAAAATTTTATAAAATATGAGAGTATAAAATATATTTAAAAAATTTAAAGATCATTTTTTT
>JAVXUM010000021.1:26554477-26566073 GCA_035590655.1 Pouteria glomerata
TTTTTCTTTTTTTTTTTTTTTTTTATAAATTAAAACTAAGTTGTAATTGTCTCATAAATATACCAATCAATTTAATCTCCAAATTTATCACTTTCTGGTACATAGTGCTTGCATAAATTAAGCAAGGCAATTTAACACTTGATTAGTACATTTCGAACCGTAAGAGATATATATTACATTTTGAGATTTGTTTGAAATTTTGATATTCTCTAAAAAAATATTAAAATTTTTTAAAAGGTATTGACTTTTTCTCTCACTATACAAATAACGAACTCATAACTTTTATCAAATTTTATAATTTTTTATCACTACGAATGCTACCTGAGTGATATGAGCTAAAAATATATAATCGTACATAATTATTGATCATAACCTAATACCAGAATTAACTACCAAAATTGAAGCAAAACTAAGTATATATAACAAAATATTAAAGGTACAACTTTATAACTGCAGCAACTAGCTAGGTAGCATGTTTCATATACAAATTGGTATTTAACTAGTTTCAAATAACCCAAACTCAAAACCAGATGTACATTATCATCCTACCCTAAAAAACCAAGAAAATAATTAATCTAGCATAAAAAAATGATAAATTTAAATAACTTTGTCAAACGCAAGCTGTACGTGATAATACAATATTTCAATATTAAATATTTTCTCTTTTTAAATTCTATGCATATTAAATATTGTAACAATATAATTTTTTTTTTAATTATTCACTCATGAAAGAAACAAATATATATACGCATGTAGAAAGGAATAGTACGCACGATGGGATCCAGGAACAATAGACTGGACCACTGCACCATATCAACCTTTTTACTTT
The DNA here is from genome assembly GCA_035590655.1 of Pouteria glomerata. Classification (NCBI taxonomy): domain Eukaryota; kingdom Viridiplantae; phylum Streptophyta; class Magnoliopsida; order Ericales; family Sapotaceae; genus Pouteria; species Pouteria glomerata. The sequence continues at coordinate 26,555,307 of JAVXUM010000021.1, forward strand.
CTCTCTCCTCAATATTTTCTCCCTTTTTAGTTCTCCATCTCCTTATCCCCCCCCCCCCCTCCTCAATTTTGTTGCAAGCATAATCTCTCTCGCCTCATGTACATATATAGTACTTTACTGAAAGCAAGAAATTCATAACTTAAAGTATTTCCTAGTACATATCAATTTTCCATGGATTAAAAAAATAAAACAAATCTTTGTATGGAAGATATATATGTGTGGACATTTTAGTCAATATAAATTTTATGTGGACATATACAGAAGAGAAAAATAATCAAAATTTACGATCGATTTAATCTATACTTGGTATTAGTTTTAAAAACTTAATTTCAGAAAACGTACCAAAAGTAGTTTGTAATTTAAAAAAAAATGCATTTAGTGATTATAGTCAATAACAAAAAAAATATATATAAATGCATGCAAATAAAGCATAGATATAAAATTAAATGACATATTGATATATAAAAATAAAAAAACACATAAATTTGATTTTAAAACCACTCAAAACCAAATTTTCTAACTGTTTAGAGAATAGGCATTGGATCTAACAATGACATTTACTTGAGTTTATTTTAATATAATTGTTGGTATTATGTGTTTTATTGGCTGAGGGTATATTTTTGTGTAATTGTACATTAATGCTTATATTTTAATTAATTTTTATTTTATTTAAAAAAAAACTACTAAAAACATAATTGATTAGATGTTCTAAGAACCGGTCAATGTTGAGGCATTTTAGATAAATAACAAGTATTTTATTTTTCTTCCAATTTAATCAAAATTAAATTGATAGATTCCCTTCAATACTTTTCACGGGTGAGTGTAGTTTTCTTCCCCTTCATTTTCACTTCTTTTAATTAATTTCCTTAGAGCGCAATCAGTGAGTCCACTCTCCAGACCACTCCACCCTTCACTTCAGCCATCTTGTACTCTCTCCCTCCCTCTCTCTCTCTAAATATATATATATACAAAGGCATCCAGCCCACCATTCTTCCCAGCCCACCTTTCCACCATGACTGACCCGTACAAAGATTTCTACTATCAGTGGTTCAAATTCAACCCTCTCCATCATTTCTCTCCTCCTTCAAACCCATCTCTTCATCAATCTCCCTCCCATGCCCACAACAACTACTTCTACTCAAATGGTTTCTTCATCAAACCCAACAACAACTCTAATAATAATACTCACTTCCAAACAACCCCACCTTCCTCTCCTCCTCTCAAAGAAGCCTTACCCCTCCTAAGTCTTAGCCCAGCAAGACATGAAGAAGAGCAACAACCCTTTTCTACAGCCATGGATGTGGACAAGAACAAATCCAGATCAGAGGAGATCAAAACCCTTTTCCGTACCACTGATGGTGGTGATGATGATGAGGACGATGATGAAGATGATACTGTTACTGTGGCACTGCATATAGGGCTGCCAAACCCTAGTGCTGCTGAATTAGCCTCTATGATGCTCTCCTCTTCTTCTAATGAGATCAGTACCAGTAAAGATATTGGAGATGGTGGTGATGTTTCTGGGTACTCTCTCAACAAGGGTCAATACTGGATCCCTACCCCTTCTCAGATTCTCATTGGTCCTACACAGTTCTCTTGTCCTGTTTGCTACAAGACCTTCAACAGATACAACAACATGCAGGTAAGTTTTTTTTTTTTTTTTTTTAATATATATATATATATTATATCAACTATGGGCCAAAAAGCTTTCTTCATAATCCTTCCTTCACTTCTCAACTTCTCTTTCTCAGTTGAAGAAATCCTTGATTATTTGGCTCTCCAACTTCCTATTTGATTTTTTACTTAAACAAAGAAAGAATAAGATGAGAGGAGAGGAATGGATCACATTTTCTTTTCCCTTTTTTCTTTATTTATTTATTTTTTTACCAGCTTCAAAGTTTTTTTTTTAACATGTTTTGCATGGTAAATGGGTTTTGGGGATTGTGAATCTGTCAATCTGATCTGACTTGAGGCGGTCAGTTTTTCTTCATTTATGTGATTGAACAACACAGGTAATGTTCCTTATGCTTTTAGAAGACTTTGAAGTCTGTGCTCAAACAACTGAAAATTTGCAGTACTGTTCTCAATGGCTCAGCTCATCTCTCTCTCTCCATCACGGATCAGAAATTTCTTCTACCTCAGCTTTTCAGGCCGCAACCACAAAAAAAAAAAAAATAATAAATAAATAAATAAAGTTTACAGAGATGAAAGCCCATACAAGCAAATAATCCATAAAAAAATAGCTCACTGGTTTCGTTTCTTCTCTGAAGCAAAATCCACTAGACAAATTGTACTTTAAAAGGAACCACTACAGTTTTGAACAATTTGAGGAATAAATATATTCAAAATCAACAAAAGAAATCCAAAATCAAGCATCTTTTGTATTTGTTTTGTTCCAACTAAAACCTTTCTGGCTGCAAGACCGTAAAGCCCCTCCTTTCTTAACTGTATGGATCTTCTTTCTTTCTTCCCTCATCACATCCCACACTTAACTTTGTGGAAGAAATTAAGCAAAACTGTCCTCCAAAGTCCAAGTCACTTAATACTAATTTTCTTCCCTTATTGTTTAATTATATCATTAAGAGAGATCTTATACGAGTTGAAAATATTATTTTATTGAATGGCAATTGCATAATAATTTCTACTATAATTGAAATATTTGTAAAATAATGTCATTCTTATCCTGAATACTAAAATTATGGGGGCTGTCAAGTTTAGAATAATTTCTAGCTCAGTTTTTGCCCTTTTAATTGTTTAATTATGCCGGTTTTACTGAATTTTCTAGGCTTTTGGATGTCATTGAATTTTGTAGATGCATATGTGGGGGCATGGATCTCAGTATAGGAAAGGGCCAGAATCTTTAAGAGGGACTCAACCAACAGGGATGTTGAGGCTTCCTTGCTATTGTTGTGCACCAGGGTGTAGGAACAATATTGATCACCCAAGGGCAAAGCCACTGAAAGATTTCAGAACCCTCCAAACCCATTACAAGAGGAAGCATGGAATAAAGCCCTTCACGTGTAGAAAATGTGCTAAGGCCTTTGCTGTGAGGGGAGATTGGAGGACCCATGAGAAAAATTGTGGGAAGCTTTGGTACTGCATTTGTGGCTCTGATTTCAAGCACAAGAGGTCTCTCAAAGATCATATTAAGGCTTTTGGGCAGGGCCATGCAGCTTATGGCATCAATGGATTTGAAGAAGAAGATGAACCAGCTTCAGAAATTGAACAAGATGATGATTAATCCACGCAGCAGTGAAAATACCAAAGACTTGGGTATAATTTAGTGAGCTATAGCTTGTTCCCCATTTCATTTATATGCGCCCATGGTTTAGGCATGAACATAAATATATATATACACTGGTGAGAGCCACTCTTTCCTTTGGTTTCTAGTCTTTCATCAACAATGTAGGATCCCATAAACACACATTCATATTAGACCTTTGTTCTCCTATAAATCCATTTTGCTGTAGCTCATTACCATTGTTTTCTTCTCTTTACTTTTCTTTTGATGTTTTGGATTACTAGAAAGTCTATTACAAGTCCAATGTTGCCCATCAAGTAATTAGGAACAAAAGAAGACAATAAGGGGCAATGGAAATGGGAGACACAGCCCCTTAAATTAAGGCAAAGTTCAGCCAAAGTGGTCTGGTATCTGGATTGAAACATATGAGGAGATACCTAATGAGGCACTTATCTGTATCTCAAATGTTCAACTTTTAGCTTTTATTAATAGGTCACTTAGAGATTTTGTGTGAAGAAAGCATTGAAAAAGCCCATTATTTTATACTCAGCCAACTTAAGTTGTTTACAAAGGAAAAGCATATCCACCGCATATATAAGCATCTCCAATACATGTATAACTGAAAAGTTTTGCAGTTCCTACTAGTATTTCTAATACTGTAGAAGTCTCAAAGAGGATATGGTTTTCAGAAAGGTTTCTTGGAAGCTCATTCGGTTTATTTTTTAATTTTTATTTTGAGCTCATTTTTTATTTTAAATTTTTAAAAATAAAAAAAAAACAGTTTAAAGTACGTTTAGCCACTTGTATTTTTAAATTTTTTTTAAAAAATAAAAAATGAGTTTACATATAAAATAAAAAAATAATAAAAAATTATTTTAAATATTTTTAACTCAAAATAAAAAAAATATAATATTTTTTATTTTCATATTTTAGAATTTTTAAAACATAAAACACACAAAATAAAAAATAAAAAATAAAAAATAAATCAAATGCCACCCTAATTACTGTACCTGGAGTGAGAGTTCATTTGGAATGAGTTGTCAAATACTTCTCTCACCACCAACTAATTAAAATTATTCTTTCAGTTTTCTTTTTGTGCTTTTTTTTTTTTCCAAATAATAAGATTAAGTTTGTAAATTCCGAGTTTTGATCAAATTTTACTTGGTGTGGTTGGAGTGAGAATTTAGTCAAATGAAAGTAAAACATTAAAAAAATGGAATGAAAAAAAAAAAGAAAATATAAATTTTCAAATGTTTGATTTTATTTTAATAGATTGAAAAAAAAGTAAAAAATTTTTTATCAATAAATTAATTTTTTAATTTAATTATTTTAATATCTCAAATTTCATGCGCTCTTCATTTTCTATTATAAACCAAATATGAAGAGTAATTTTAAATTCTTATATTTTTTTCTCACAAATCTTTAATCGGAACACTGCATTAATGTTTTAACTTTTAATTATAACAATTAATAATTTGATATTTAAATTTATTGTAATGTTTACTCTACATGAATTCCATTAGCAAATCTTTAAATAAATGTGTTAATTTAATGCCTTGGTAAATGACTACATAACTATTTTACATAATATTTGCTAATGGGTTCCTAAAGGTTAATAATATAGATATCAATATTTTTTAATTTTTAATTATGACAATTAAAAAAGTGAAATATTAAGATTTTGTCGATAATTAAGGTGGCATTTGGTTTGATTTTTGATTTTTTATTTTATGTGTTTTATGTTCTAAAAATTTCAAAACATATAAACAAAAAATGATATGTTTTCCTTATTTTGAGTTAAAAATACTTAAAATGATTTTTTGTCATTTTCATTTTATATATAAACTTATTTTCTATTTTCTAAAATAAATTTAAAAACACAAGTGACTAAATGCACTTTAAACTGTTTTTTTTATTTTTAAAAATTTAAAATAAAAAATAAGTTTAAAATAGAAAATGAAAAACAAAAAATAGAAAACAAAATCAAACGAGGCTTAAATGATGTAAACTATATTTTATTATTTTATTTGCCATTAAATCATTGTTGAATTAGAGGATCAGATTAAAACACTACTTGATTTTAGTATCAAGATTCAGGAACACTTCATAATTATCCTACTGAAGGAGAATAATTAGGAGTAATATATAGAGTAAAAGAAAGCCAATATATAATTATACACTTCATAATTATGTATATATATATACTTAAAGGTGTATGCATGAATTGAGTTCATACTTTTACCATATACAACGGTAGTAAGTCCCAATGGCAAAGGACGGGATTGAAGATAAGGATTTGAGGAAATAGTTAACAAGGAGACAAGAGAGCAAAATCTGGTTTACTTTTTGGGATGATGATTCAAGTGGGGGTTCTTTTCAGGATTTTTGTGTATATATATATATATGATTCATTTATCCCCTCCATTATTTATAAGCGACTCGTCACCTATGTGTATACATATACGCAAGGGATCGGATGTGCAGTGAAAGGAGGTGTTCTTAGACAAATCTGGCTGGATAACGTGACAGGTCGAGAGTATATTTTGTTGCAAATGTGGTCAGAGAGCTAGGCTTTTTTCCATCGATACTGCAAATGCATTGGCTTTTTGGGGTGCATATGATGCCCCTTTTGCTTTGCTTAGTGGAGGGAAGTGTTTGTTAATGGATGGAACATGTACCCTTTGAGATTCACTGTTGCTTGGAAAAATCTAGCCAAATGATTAGCTTTTAGAGAGAGAGAGAGAGAGAGAGAGAAATTGTATCCTGCCCATGCCAGCTTGAGTTGTGACTCAATAATCTTAATTGTTTATGTACGTCAATTTTATATGTGATTATGAATTAAATACTAATGAATCAATTGTAATTGAATAATTACTATATATATATAAATGATTAAAATTATACAATTACGGTTGTATGACTATTTATAATATTGCAAAAATTTAAATATATAAAAAATTAAAATTATAGTTTTTTATGATATATAAACAATTAAAACTGAATAATTAAGATTGAACTGACTCTCCATAACACCGATAGGATTAATAAGAGATGGGCAGCTATGATAATTGTGGTAATGATAATGTATTCATACTTGTTTTTTTTTTTGGGCAAATATATATTTATACATGTAGGAGTGATGGCAAGAATGGATCATGTTGGCAGCTTTGGACGGTGGATATGAGAGAGAGAGAGAGAGAGAGAGAGAGAGAGAATGGGCAAAGGTCAAGAGGCTGAGCCTGAAACTGAAACAATGTGGAGCCAGAGTTCACTTGGTTGGCCTAATTCGAAACATAAGCTGATGGTTCATACAGTGGTACTACACACCTCGTCTGATGGATAAACTGTAGTCTGAAATGACTTGTCAATAACTATTTGACACCTCTCTCTCTCTCTCACTCTCTCTCCACGTCTTTGAATGCAGCCTGCGATTGTAGTTAACCGACAAGGTCATATGATTTCTTGCTAGGGTTTTGTCTTGATAGAAAAGATTTGGTCTACATATCAGTCTGACCTATCATAAGGTAAACTGACCATACTATCTCTTTTATATATATATATATATGTGCGCGCGCGATGCTTTGGTAATATGATCGTGTCACGTCAATATGGTACCTGGCCTCCAATTATTTAGTACAATCGCAATTGTAAATATTAATTTTTGTAACTACAATTATCAAAATTTATACGTTAATAATTATTTGTCGGTGTAAGTTGATCTCAATCGCAGGTACGACGTAACTCGATCTCAATCGGAAGAATTGATAACAGCAACTGCAATTAACAGAGCTCGTGTGGGGGTTGCTTTCTCCTTTGTTTACTGTTATCATAAATTAACAAAAGCTACAATAAAAGAAACATGAACTAATTAAAGCATTTAATGACCATCAAGAGTTTTTCCTTTTGCTGGTCAGACCATTCTCCAATCAAATTGACTCCTTGGGTCACCTTCTTTTACTGGATACAATCATACGGGCCGAAACAACCCCCTCTCTCTCTTTCTTTCTCTCTCTCACGCACCCAAAGGGGTATATCTGTACAATCGTGGTGACTTATCTCTTCAATTAGAGGATGAGCAGAGGGAAACACGTACACACTACATTTTAGTATGGGTACAACGCTGTAAATATCACACATACTAATAACCGTAATTTATTTATTTTATTACTTTTTTTTATTATATTTGCATCGCCACTCAAAATTATTACATTTTAGATCGAGCGATCTTTCCGCAAGTTTTTAATTCTTTTTTGAGATAGTTAAAATTTCAAAGCATATCTTTCAATATATATATATATATTTTTTTGCGAATTAGAGGGATCCTTCTGCATGCTTTTAATGAGCTTCTTACGAAATGACGAATTTATATTAGTATTGTATTATATAGTATCGTACGATACTTTAACCTTTTTTGTATTTATTTGAACTAATATAAATCTAAACAAGCAAATATTTTGATCCTTATTTCACTCCACGCATATATCACTTTTTAGTGTTATATTTTTTTTTTAGTGTTCGAGTATGACGCGTACAAATTACAACTCTAATAATATAAAATACAATGAATGTAAGGATATGAGCATCAGGACATTATAATTGTTGATGCATATTCTTCACAGCGCATACATAATATACATTGTACATTGTTCGAAGTTGAGGAATTTTGGTAATAAGACAAAGAGTGAGTGTCTCCATGCCAGTATTAATCTTCTCTGTACAGGTACATTATATGAACATGCATGCATGACAGAGTTACTGGATGATGATTAACAGACTTTACTGTCTTTTTTCTTATTTTTTTTGTTTTTATTTTTTTTTTTCATTTTCCTTATGCAAAACAGTGCAGCACAGCCTTCTCTATTTAAAATCCCAAGATCTCTTCCTTTTTCTTCTGTTGCCCCATTCTATTATTATATTGATTCAATTTAATATTAATTTTGTACTTCTTTATGCAGACTATTTCAGTGGCCTTATCAAGGAGACCAAGCACCCCTACACAAAAGAATACATAATGCATATTTATCCTCGCCATTGTATTCATATTCCTCTACAAAGGAGACAAAGCTGTCTCCTTTGGCTCCAATCACTAGCTTTTCCTTCCACGTTTGGCTACCCATTTTCTCATTCCAAGATATATACATACATACATATATATATATATATAGAGGGAGAGAGAGGAGACTGTCACTGATTTCAATTTCCAAGTAAACTTTTTGCTACCTCAACTGAAAACCTCATTTGGTATATGCATCACAGTAATCAAGATTATGTTTTACTGCAAACAATGTCTTCATCCTTTGTTGAAACAAATATTATCAGAATAAGTTTCGTTTGTTTTTTTTTTTTTTTCAGCTAAGGGAAAAAAAAATGACATTGTACATTCATTAGTCGTGCAATTCCTTTAGTGTTACATGAGAAGTAGGAAAAATAAAAAAGGCATGTGGGTTATTTGTATCTCTATATGTATAGGCATATCAATTGCTTGGTCCCTTCTCACCAAGCAATTAATTAATGTGCACAAAAGAAAAGGAAAATACCTTTATGAACTTGCTTTTCCATGCATATGCATTGATCGTCGATGAGTTGCATATATATTTCTGCTAGGGAAGTAACCCAATGACATGAAGAGTAATGATTTATAATTGAAAAATACGTACAAAATTAAATATATATATATTAGAATGAGGTGGCTTTTAGAGTCGATCATTTGAAAAGGAATGCCTATTAAAATATATTTTTATTACAAAAATGTTTATCACATCATTTTGAAACACTTTTCTGGTGATTTTTTTTTTAATAGAGTAGAATTTCCAAGCCTGAATATCAAGAGAACTCTTAATAATTAAAGCATATTTTTTTCTCATCTAAATGATAGTTGTGCGACATATATATGTTCGCTGTGCACATTATGATTTAGCTTTAGGAGATTAGAACGGGAAAAATTTTAACTAGTCCAGGCCATTAAAAAAAATCACACACATTTTATATATATATATATATCTTTACGACATATAATTGATTTGATACAACATTGATTTAGAGGCCCCAATTGAGAAAAAGGAAAAGGAGAAAAGGCAGAAATAATCTTGACTCATAATAGCCTTTCAAAAGAAGAAAAGGAATGGGAATAATTAATAATAAAATAAAAAAAGAAAAGGGGAAACAAAAATTCTTCTTTTGGACTATACCTAGACATCTCTTTTTTTCCCAGGATCATTATCAATGCCATATGCCTCCTTTGATCCACATTTCTTCTGTTAAAGCCATATATCTTTGCTTTGATGCATATATGTTTTCCAATTCTCTCTCCAAGTTGAAGGGGTTGGGTATATTTGCTGTAGGAACATAATGAATAACTTCAAAGTGAAGAAAGCAATAAAGCATAACATATATCTATATCAATATCTGTATCTATATATATATATATATAGAGGGAGAGAGAGAGCATATCTAGGCTTTTTTCTCTGCACTAGGTCAGGAGTAGAAAAGTTATGTTGACGTCCATTCCTATCAAAATCAAAAGGGGCTTATCTATAATCAAGAAGGAACAATGCGTACGTACATGAATGTAAAGAAAGTCTACTTGCACCCCAAACCTTGCTAGAGATAAACAAGCTCAGGAATATAGGTTAGCCACATCCATAAGCCCTCATTAGAAGCATGCACATGCGAACTCCTCAACTTGCTATTGAAATTCAAAGCATTTTGCAACTTGGCATTAATGTATAACACTTATATGCCATGCATGCTGAATGATTCATTAAAATTAATGAAAGAAAATACTTATAACACAACTTGGCAGAGTTTCGGTGGTTGGTAGAAAATATTTGAAAGCATGCAAGAGGTTTGGGAATTTAGTCTTGATTGAATGATTTCAGTGGATTAGAAGTATATATCTATATTCATTACTAATTTTAGTGTTTGGAGTGTAAAATTTGGTAAGAAATTTTGAATTTTCTGTTTTTATTTTCTTAGCACACTCAAAATTTTTAACTTTCTCCAACTTACCTCAACTTTTACCAATTCTCTTTAATTTTTATCAAATTTGTACACTTATCAAAAAAATACACCAAGCTACTGATAATTTAAAATTTAATTATTTTCTTTTAAACCAAAAATTTGACATTCCAAACAAGCCTTTATTCATAAATTTATTTCTAGCTTCATTTATTTAACAACCAAGCATGTATATAATTTAGAAAAGGGCAAAGGTTGTGTAACAATAATTAATTTTGATTTATCTTCATCAGTTAAATGAGACGAGATTGAAATTACCCAACTTTGAAAGGTATCTTTTCATGTAAAAAGGAAATATAAAAAGGACCACTTAATAGGCATTGCCTTTTCTAAGTGGTATAATAGTGCAATTGGGCGGTATTTTCAAAAGCTCGTTTCGCCTCACTGAATAAAGTTTTAGCTAGGTAAATATTGACTTGACCTAAGAGCCGTTTGACCGCTCTTCAAATGTGCAGTAGAAACAAACCCCCAAGTATAAGGGCGTGCGGTGTAGTTTTACCTGGTGAGTC
>JAVXUM010000021.1:26566149-26578769 GCA_035590655.1 Pouteria glomerata
ATAAGATTTATAAATAAAATAAACATAAACCTACTAATTTATTGGGTTTGTAATTACACTTTTCAAGCGTAATCACCGTTCTCCTTCTTTTTTTTTTTTTTTCCCTTTATTTTTCTTTTTCTTCATTGTAAGATTTTAGATTAGAATTAATCTTTCTAATCTTTAAAGTTAAGATAAGATTCAACTGGAACTCAATTTCCGAACTTTAATGCAAGAATAAGATGATTAAATTAATATTATACATACGAATACATATTCATATATATATATATATAGATGACACATTAATTTGAAGATCATTACACTCTCATAGTCTAGATCCAAATTCTTCGAACCAGTTGACACTAGTTGCCAATCATTTGAATCATGACTATGACAACTCAAAAAAATTTGTGGTCTAAAATTAAGAATCTAAAGATTATTTTCCTTGTTGTTTATTCGCATGTTCCATGGGTGGAACAAAAGTTGTGCCCGTGGGCACTATCAGTTTTGTTCGATTTTCTTTCACTTTGATTTAATTAATATGTGACCCCCATCCTTGGGTGCTTGCACACAATCCACTAACATATTTCTTGGAAGGAAAAAAAAATACTAAATTTACTAATTAAAAGGTTTTTAAAAATTGTTAAAAATAATAGTTTTAATTCTTAACAATTTTGAAAAATACATTTACTCTTTCTGTTTCATATTATCTATACTTACACTCTTAATACTATTTAATTTTCAGTAAATATTTTTGTTTTTTACTTGAAAATTTTAATTGTTCATAGTTTTACTTTAGTCTTAAGCACGAAAGGTATAAAAGTAAGTTTTTAAATTTTAAGAGTATAAGTGAAAGTAAGTTTTTAAATTTTAAGAGTATAAGTGATTAGTTTTTAAATTTTAAGAGTATAAGTGATTTTTACCTTAAATATCAAAAGTATAAAAATAATTACCTTGAATTTTAATTAATTCACATTAATTAGTATCTTTTAGATGGTATAGATCATGATATTACTTTACTTATTTTTAAGTTATTTTGATAACCTCACGCTTATAATCTGCAGCCCTAATTTCTAGTATATAGTGGAAAATGGGCAACTACATGTGTACTTGTAACTTTATTTTTGCTTTTGAGTGCAGAGACTCTCTCGAGGTAGCTGGTATTAGTTCTTGGATGAATTATGTAAATTTTGTGTTTTTATTTTATTTATTTTTTAATTTTAATTTTTATTTATTTATTTTTTTGTGCATGTGCATTTCCTTTTCTTGTCCTTTCTCACATGTTTACAATAGGGTCTATTCCTACAATTATACTTATAATATTTTTTTTTCATTTTATTAACAGTAAATGTGTGAACTTTTTTTCTTCTATTCATACTTATTATATATAAACTAAGCCCTCAAATCGATTTCAATTTTAAAATTAATTTTGTTCGGCAAATTTTTAGCCCCTCTCTTTTATGAACCCCCTCCTCTTATATTCTTGAAAACTCCCTTTCTGATCCTCACTTGCAAGTAAGAAAAATGTAAAAATAAAGCGGTCGGAGGTTGTCCCCGACCAAGGATTCTCCGATGCTTAAGTTAATTTTGGCATTAATGATAATCTTCTGTAAGTAAAGAAAATATTGAAGAAGAAAGAGAGAAGAGAAAACCAGAGAAAGAGAGTCCATACCATGGCCACGTTTCTGGTATTTAAAGTGTGAGAACTGACATTTTTTTTACTGATTTCACTTGGTAGGTAGTAGTCTTAAATGCTAGATGATGTAAGCATTGGAATTCGTGATATTCTGTAGATTTTGTTTCCTGAGACACTCGAATATGGTAAGTAAAGTAACTGTGCAATATAACTATCAGACTATTTAGTCTCAATTTAATTAGAACGTCTCTCCCTGGCCAAGGGAGCAATTTGTGGTCAGAAAGGTATTTTTTGGCCGTACAAATTTGATAAAGTCTTTTTTTTTAAGCTCCAATAATATCCTTTGAAGATAAATTGTTTGACAATCCTATTTTGTTTTTTTTTTTTTCTAGTTGGATTTTTTTGAAATAAAAATAAAACGTTTAAATTATATTTTAATCTCTGATATGATAAATTCCAGCATTAGAAGAAGTTAGAATAATGTAATTCTAATGGTAAATAAACTCTGTGCATGTCTAATTAAATAACTTTCGAAATATTTTGAATTTTTATCCTGGCATTTCTATATTCATTTGAAGTTGCATCTGACTAGAATTGATATTCATATACAATAATTGTATCTAGCTATTCTTAAGAGTTATATTCAATTGTTAAAAATTCAGATTTTTTGTTTTTTGTTTTTAAAGATAGGAATATGGAGATATATTAATACGACAAAGTATACACTAACATTTATAGTCAGTTAGACTATAAAAAAAAAAAAAATTAGTATATAACTATAGAGCACCTCCAATCTAGAGTTGACCTACAGAAAAAGGAAAAAAATAACCAATGTTGTTTACTAAAAATTAAAATTAAAATTAAAATTTAGAAAAATATTTGATTTAAAAAAAATGGAACAAATATAGGGTTTTTTTTTTTTAAATAAATTAAAAAACACTTTATTTGTAGTTTCAATTCTCAATACTTTAATATAACCCAGTTGAAATAACTGCAATTGTTAGAAACTCAATCAGAAAATGTATGAATTAAAAATTAATTTTATTGTTTTCAAAATAAAGAAACAGTTCGAAAATTTAAAATTGCTAAAAATTTAAGCATTATTCATGTAAAAAATAGTCACAACTCCATTAATAGTATTAGAGCTTTTGGAACTTTTACTTTTCATCAAATTGGGTTAGCTCTAAAGAAAATTTAAGGCAAAACATTATCCTAATCTAGAGCTGACCAGCCAATCACATTCTTGTATATCCTGCTTTGGAGGGCTATAATTATGGAAATGTCCATTAAAATGTAGGTCACTTTGAATATGATATGTCTCAGGATCATTAATATATACACATATATCTTTGTAAAAGAAACAAGGTGGGATCAGAATGAAAGGATAGAACTTTTTCTTTCAAAAAGAGCACTTTCATCAGCTTCCTTGAAGGATCCTTGTCTAAGATATATATATATATATTAAGTATTAATCAAAAGTTAGATAAAGGAACTCTGGGGGGGGGGGGAATTCAGGTTAACTGAAGCTATGAGCAATATCCAACGAAGAAAACTGTTTGTAGAAAAGAAAAAAAAATGAATAATGTTTCTACTTTAACTTATTTCTACATCAATTTTTTCTTTTAATATTAATTTTTTTTTTGAGATTACTCTAAAGAAATTGTGAATTTTAGAGATCAAAACATCACTAAAAGTAAAAAAAAAAAATATTTAATAAAACATGTTGCTCTAACAAAGTTGTCACAATTTTATAAATGCGATGCAACGTATTGTGATAAATAATTGTTTTCACCACAAATTTGTATATGCTTAATCTTGACCACACGAATTCGTCTCTAAACGATGTTAAAATTATGGTAAAATTATTATTGATGAAGTTTGTTTTATCAGTAATTATCATTTAGTACTTATTTGGAGTCCTAAATTTAAAAAAAAAAAATTAAAAGTAAGAAAATTTTGAATTGTTAAAGTTAGAGAAAGTTAGTAAAAATTTGAGAAAATTAATAAAAATTAAAAAAATAGAAATTTTTTTTGTATGAAAAAAGTTGAAAAAAATTTAAAAATAATAAAGAAAGTAAAAGATTTTTGGTTAAATTTAACAATCTAAACGTACATTTGTTAATAAATCAATAAACTCCACGCGGTTATTTTTAAGTGAAAATGGTGGTGAAATAAGAAGAAAAATGCTGCATGAATGGTTCAGTTATCCTTTTTGTTTTTTTTTTTAATTTTGTTGTATTAATGTGGGATTTTGGGAATGAGGACATGGGTAAATTTTGAGATAAAATAATAGGTATTTAAAGCTTATGATAAAATGAAATTAAAAAAAAAAAACTTAATGGGATATTATTTGAGTACGAGAAGTAAAAATAATTATTATTGCAAAAAATTAAAAAATTTTGTCTCAATACAAAAAATGAAAAGGGACTAATATCACGTTCTAATGTTATGTTATGATTCTGAATTGTACAATTTTTTGATTCAATTGGAATTCTAAGATTTTTTAAAAAAATTAAAAAAATTTTAATTTCCTTCTATTAAATTTTATTATGTTTTATTTTTACACTAATTTAATATTAATTTTTAATTTTTTTTTTTATAAATTTTCGGAATTTCAAATGGCAAGATAATGGTGTATAATATGTCTCTGTTGACAAATTTAGGATAGGGTAGGCCTATTGATATTGTTATTTATTTTTTATTTTTTCTTTTTCCTAGTTTTGTATGTGGTAAACTTCACTTGAGCCCTTTTGCACCCCATATACGTTCCCCTTGAAATTTGGGTTGTAGGGCAACTGTTACAGTCTGAAGGCAAATAGAATAAAGAGCACAGGCCCCAAACTGACACACAGTAGCCCTACATCACCTGATCATGTCCAAATCATACACCCACCTTTACATATATATTTAGCACAAATTAAATGATATAAATATATGCCTATGTACATGCCTGCATGGATGCACGATATAGTTAAACAGCTTCTGGTAAACCCAGTAGGTGTCGGTTTGAAATTCTGAAATTTATTAAAAAATATTAAAAAATATTTATTTTTTATTTTATTATACAAATTACAAATTTATAATTTTTATTAAATTTTATATAATTTTTTTTATCACTCTACGCGTCTAAAAAACAAGTGTGAATTATTACATTCACTAAGAATGTTGCCACAAGATAAGTATTGCATGTTTTCGAGAACATTGCATGCCGACAATAAATTTACTCATTGGGAGAAAAAGCCTTCCCACAGACTATTTTCAATTCCTACCCTATTCCATTCCTAGAAAAAAAACGAAAGAAAGAAATATTGGCATCCATGGAGGCGAAGAAAGCAAAGGATTTACATGGGAATGGAACTCATCATGCATCATAATGCAATTTCTGCATTCAATTAATGTTCATTCACTGAAGCAGGTAAAAATTTCAGGACTTCATTCCACGCATATCACTTTTGCCCATGAATCATTCCCCAGTCAATTTCATTCATGATGTGTTTTATTACTGACCATCGAGGAAAAAATTGCAGCACCATATGATAACTAGGACAGTCCCATGCCAACAATTTTGCATCACCCATTAGCGGCATGCTTTAATTAATGAATCTTAGATCTTTGTTCTTTTTTTTTCCCCTTCTTCTTTCAGTTGATGGTTAAAAAGCAATTATTTGACATGATTTGATATTTATCACAACTTCTTTCTATGCCAATTTCTGCTTTCTGGGTACTTTTTATACAGCAGCAACCACTCAAATGCACAAATATTGATCCACTCTCAATCACCAATTTACGAAAGAATTTGACTTCTCAGTGATCACACACTTTCCCTATTGAATCCCACTTTTGCAGCAGGATCAATCAATGGTACCTTTCTTCTCAAATCACCAATTTGCTGCAAAATGCACCTGCATTTAAGACAGCTCCTCCACTGCATCATTAATTTTCACCTCTTTTGTTTCACTTTATACTGCACAGAGATAAATATAAATTGTTAAAAAACTTTTATAAAAGAACTTAATCAATACATCACGAAATTGTGAAAATACACGATTTTATTTCTCTTCTAACTTTAAAAAGTGGGTGGCTATACAGTAAAATGGTCACAGATCTTGTAAAAACTCGATTCATGACTTTAACAAGCCAAAATTTAAACTCAAATTGTGCCTTGTTTAAAATAAGGCACGAACTTGAGTTTAGAAATACTTGGCTCATGAGTGGACCTCGATAAAATAATATTTGTATATTTTTTAATAATATTTTTAACAAAATGGCATTTTTTTTGATTTTGAAAAATAATATTATTTTAATTTGATTGAGGCATTTATTTAAATTTATATATTTTAAACTACAACAAATTATTCAGATGAATTCAAACTCAATTATTCTTTACCAAGTCAAACACGAGTAAACCAAGACTCAAGCTTGATAAACCAAAGCTCATGTTTCTACCTACCTTTAAATTAAGAATTGCACACAGTCTACTTCAATTAGATTCCTTATAGTTAGTATTCAGCAGGGGCAGTTACACAATTTATTTCGAAATTGTTTTTATCTTTTAAAATGTAAATGGACCAAAGGCAATTGTACAAGATGGCAGTAAGGTCCTTTCCAACAATTCAGTGGATGAACACATTCACTTTTGCTTTAACTGAAGTTATCTCTCTCTCTCTCTCACACACACACACAAACACACACACAAACAAACATATTTAACTTTGAGAAAAGCAGTCACAATCTCGCAAAGTAAAGATGTCCAAACAGACAACTTTAGTTCTAGGGGATCTCTTTCATAGATTTATGTCTGCTACACTACATATTGGAAATTCAGTTTCCTTGGTTACCTTTATACTCTTGCACTTAAACTAAAATGAAGTCCCAAGGAAGGTAAAAATTGAAGTGAAAAGATAAAAATATCTATTTAAAATTAAATTGAGTTAAGAGATGCAAAAACATTTTTTGAAATTGTTAAAGGCAAAACAGTCGTTTTTTACATTACTTTTAACATTTTCATTTTAACTTGTAAAAGTAAATTTTTGAAGTTCAAAATGAATTAGTGATTTTTAATTGCATTTACCACATGGGTGAAAAAAAAAATTACCCCTAAACGGTAGGAAGCCTTATTTGAGTCACAACCAAACATAGTTTAGATATATGTTCAAAGGGCTGATCCATTTGTAAGGTCTGGATATTAATGACCATTGTATTCATTAGAGATAGAAAATGAAGAATTTCTTGCTTTAAATGGGCAGCCAGTCATGCACTGTGGCATGGCATGTCTTCTACACAAATTTCTTTCCAGCTGTGAATGCCTTCCTCTTCTTCAAATCATTTAAATTGACAAGCTTCTGCATGGCACATGGAATGCAGGGAAACATTAATATGAGAGAGAGCCGGGGACAAACTCAAACATGCACCACTAGTTTACTTCTCAAATTCGTCCTTAAAGTTTTTAAGAAATTTTCACTGTTTTTCAAAATTTATTTTTTCTCCAAACAAAGCCTAAAACTAATCTGCTTGATATCTTGTCAACTAGGTCACCCAACTGGGTCAAGCACCAACCACGGGTGGCCCAATTGGGTCCGTCCAAGAAACCAAATCCCTTAACCCAACAATAAAAACATTTCCAGCAACCAAGACAGACAGACAATCGCAGAATTATTGACCCACAAGAATCCTGTTACTGTACCATGGCCCAACATAAGATCAAACTCTTCGAAATATATGAAAGAGTTCTCATGTTGGGCGGTCCACGAGCAGTGAACTTTAAGAAACCATAAAGAATTTTCATGTTTAAATGACTGCTCTGCAACAATTCAGCCATGAAGAATTGTGCACAAGACTAAGCCCTAACCTATATGGTCATCATATTAAACAAAGAAACAACCAAAAATTCGACATATTTTTGGCAGATGATATGTGCATAATCATTTTCATACCAATCTGTACTATTAAAATAATAAATTAAGCATCTTATCAAAGTAAATGGGATTGGCTTGGGTTAGCTTCACCTTGTGATTTTATATCATAATAAGAACAAATATTCAACCCCAAATGGTTTCAGACTAATGTTTTGTGGAGTTCATTTGAGTTTAATGAGATTGAATATTTGAGATTCACCAATAAATGGATCGTTCTAATCATGATTTAAAAGAAGGCAATCTAATTATATTCATGCTCAACATTTTCTGAAATGGACAGCGTGATTCTTACATATGAAATTCTATTTCTCCTTTAAAAACAAAAAGGAAGGAAAAAATTTACATTAGAAGCTTATTTAGTTAAGAGTTTCTTTTTCATAAATAGCTTTCATGCTACATGCATTAGAATTAAAGAAAGAAGGAATAGAGAAAAAAATGCATACTCTATATATTAAATTATTGAAGAACCCGTAGGCTTGATTCACTTTGAAAACCCACTTACAAAGTGAGGATTGTCTAAGACTTTTGTATATAAAGTCATGAAACTAGGGGATGCGAGATTTCGGACATCGTTTACAATGTCTATTTCCAATTCTAGGATTTTTTTTGGAACCTTGTTCAACTTGTCGTTAGGAATCAATATGCAATGCAAAAGCATCAATTCATAAACGGAGTAATTTTCACTAGAAGTGATTGTGAGTGATTCAAACAAGGAATTTCAATTAGCTTTTGGGAAGAGATCATCTCCACAATTGTTTTCTAAAATAAGCAATTGTATAGGTGCATCAACAACGCACCAAACTTTATCCATAAATCCCTAGTATTTCTATTCCTACTCAAAAATTAACCCTCAACAATGGCTTTTTTTTTTTATTTTTTTTTCCCCCAACATTTTAATATCATCAGCTGTGTAACTATAGTCTCCCTACTCATTCTATTACAACCCTCAATCTGTTATATATCTCATCTTTTATATGCCTTGGCATCTGCATTTCAGATATTCTAAGAGTCATCATTGAGAGTTCAATACCACAGCCCAAGAAGTATGGATTCAGGAATATGATATGAATGCTTAAATATGAAAATTTTTGAAAAGAAAAAAAAAAAAAAAAAAAAAAAAAAAAAAAGATCGACATGAAACAATTAGGACACAAAATGTATGTATTTTTTTTCTGTGCGTGAAATGCAGAAGCAAGATGGTTAGATATATTGGCACGGGTAGATTCTTGAAAATGTTTGAGCTCATCTTTCGAGCAACTCTATGGCAGTGGCTAGGGTTTGTTAATCATCGTTCTTGGAGGGCTTTGCAATCAAGTAGCAAAACTAGATCATCCATCTTCTTCATTCTTCTAAGATGGCGAGCTCATCCCCAAGAGAGCTTCCTTAAAGAAAGCATTTATGGCCAGGTGGAATTCAAGTTGAAATGAACATTCATTCGGGGGAATTGACGAATCAAGGAATCAAGCATTGCATTCTGTTCGCGTATATCATATTGTCCACGGAGTGTGTGTTCTACTCGTGTCACTGCAGCGCCCATTTTGAAGTAATTAAGGGTGTGTTTGAAATAATAAAAAATAAGATAAAATGAAATAAAATAAAATAAGTCGTGGATTCGTAATTCGTGTAATAAGATAAAAAATAAATAATTTTTAAAAATTTTAAAATATTTTTATACATGTATAGTAAACCAAACGGAACTTAAGTACGGAGACCAAAATGTTTAAACTTACTATCTAACAAACAAAATTAGCAAAAAACAAAAACCATAATCAAAACACCTCATCAACTTCAAATTCTCCTACTAGAAATTGGGAGAAAAAGGAAGAGCCTAAGTAACGTCGTTTCAGATTTAAACAGCAACAGTAGATTAAGACAGTGGATTCATTTGTAGTGATATTCTGAAAACCTAATTGCAGAGCATAAACTAAAGCCCTAATAATGAGGGAGCTGTACATGGTAGTAGGAAATACAAAGCATGAGGTGAAGAAAACGTAAGAGATATGTATTCATAAAACAAGGAGGGGCATGATAGTAATAAACCATGAGATAACCAAAAATTTAGCAGAATTTTAGAAACAAAAATGTCAGAACAGTTCTATAGATTGTAGAGAAGACTAGAAAGGAATGACAACCTTCTCTCGACTCTTCTTCACAGCTCATTCTGTTCCTCGGTTTGCTACTGACAACTTTGACAGTTCTTGGTAGAAAATGAGGGAGAAAAGGCAATGACCACTCGCTCTCCCTCGAACAAGGAAGCCGCTGCAACTCCCTTGGGGTGGCCGGGTGAAAGTCGGGTGCGCCTTAAGAGTTTGGGCCAATGAGGTCCCGAGTTCGACTCCTCTTCGGGGGGGGTGGGTTACCGTGTTAAAATGCGGGCTCCTAATGGCCTTCTCCGGTTGAGCCGGTCAATCAGGGCTTGCCTCGGCTGGTTTACCCTTTAGGACCCTTTGCCGGCTAGGGTCCTGGAACGTACTTCGCCCTGTGTGCACCCCATTACGGGATAGCGGCTGCAAACTTTCACGTACCAGAAGAATAAGGAAGCTGCTGCAAACTACGGGACCTCAAATTTGTTTAAAAAAAAATTAATTACCTTTATACCTATGTTTTATGATCAAAATTACTTATTATGCACTAATGTTATGGACTCCCAACTAAATGCAACTGTGTCCGGCATCACATTAACGGCAGAAAAATTATATTGCTTTCTTCTATTTTGTTATTTCACTTTTCTCTGTATCTATTGTTTCTCTTTTTTTCAAATTCTAAACATATCACAAACTCGAGAAATTTTCTTTGAATCTTAAGCATATAATCACAAAATTAAAAAAATTCTTTCTCAAAATTTGAAACTCTGGAGAGAAAAAACCTCACTGGTAACACTTTCTATCTTTTGACAACCAATATCTCCACCTGACCAATTAACCCTCAATCCCAAGATACAGTAATTATAAATATATACACACAAATTCATTTTTGATGCAATAGCTCCATATTAAGGAATCCAAATTCTTGATCAATATTACTGTTGCAACTGTAACTTCAATCTCTAATGCAACAGAAGTAAGGATAAATGGACTTATTCAACAATGAAGCCAAATTTGTAAAATTTATCAAAAAAATTGAAAAAAAAAAACTCAAGATATAAATCTATACAATGAATAATAAAAATTGACTTCAATGAAAAGGGTTTACAAAGTACCCTATTTATAGAAAAAATTAATTCTAAATCTAATCCTAATTAGGATAAGTTTTTTAGAAGTCTTTCTATCAAATCCAAATTCTATTTGAATTACAAGTAAGTTTTAGTTCGAAGACAACTACTAAAATCCTAAACAAAATAGGAATAAAATTAATCTAAAAGAAATTAAGAAATATCAAATTTGTTTTATATCATTCTCCTCATCTTAAAACATAATTTGTTCTCCAGTTATCTAAAGTAAGATAAAAAAAAATGAAGAACCATCTTGAGCAAGCACTTTCAATGCAATTTCTGTTACTGACAAAAGTACGTATAATTTTGACCTTAGAATAATCATCATCTTCATACAAGATAGTACTCAAAATTTGTTTTCTGTAAACAGTTCTTCAAATAATTCTTCTTAGTTGAAAAATTTAGTCGTATTAATCCATATTTTTCATCACAATATTTATCCACTCCAATAAATTTTAACACACTTTCATCTTTGACTTCTATAGTTTAAAGATTAATGAAACCAATAACTTTTTCACTATCGAACAATAAAGCTAAGTTATAGTTCTGATCACCAAAAAGAGCAATATATTCTAAAATTTTAGAATTTTTAATCTCCTCATCTTGGAGACCAATTATAATTTTATCTTCTTTAAAAAATAATTGGTCTAAATTATAACTCTATTTAAAAATAGTATCCTTAAAAATAAAATTCTCTTTTACTTGAACATCTTCTTTATATGTATCATAGTTTATTGAAGGCTCCACAATTACCTCTTATATCTTTGTCTCTCGGATCTTTTGCTGTAAAGTTTTTTTAGATTCTGTTAGATCGATCCATTCTGCCAACTTATAGAATTCAGCTGCATATTCGCTGATAGTCTAATCATTCTAAAAACAATGCTGATATTATCGGAACAAGTATTATTCACAATTGAGTGGTATAATTCCCCATTTCAACATCCTTTTCATCTTACTCCAGGATATAATTTTGTTTTTCCCTTTACGTCTATGATTATCTTATAAACGATCCCACCAAGTCAAAGCCCCTTATCTGAGTTGAATTGCCACATACTTTACTTTCTCATCTTTAGGGATGGATGCAAAATCGAAGTGCCGTTCAATCTCAACAATCCAGTCTAAGAATCCGTCAATACTAGTAAATCCATCGAAATAAGAAATATCAGCCTTGAGACGAAAATCTGATTGATGTCCGTAATTTTGTCTTTATCCTCTTTTTCCTACATCTGTGTTGATCAATTCAAAAACCTCGATCTCCTCATTTGTTGATGAATCATCTTATTTGGGGATAGGATGGCGATGCAGATTCATAATACCAATTGTAGGGTCTTGGATTTGATCATGAGCATCTCCAATCATAAGGTCCTAGGGTCGACCGTGAGTAATACCTCTAGCCGCAAGGTTCTGGGGTTGATCGTGAGCAAGATCTCCGTCACGTCTCCCATCACTTCTCAGCATCCTCATCAATTTTTTAAGACGAGCAGTCATCGCTACCACCTCGTTGCGCAAGTACTGTACTTCGATAGTGTTTGCATAACCATCAGTATTGTCTTGTACCATCAAATTAGGAAAAATCAAGCTTTAATACCACTTGACGTAATTGGAACTAAGGATAAATTGATTTGTTCAACGATAAAGCCAAATCTTAGAATTCACTAAGAGAATTGAAAGAAAACCCAAGACATAAGTCTATAAAATGAATAATAATAATTGATTTTAATGAAAAGTATTTACAAAATGCCTTATTTATAAGAAAAATTAATTCTAAATGTAATCCTAATTAGAATAAATTTTTTAGGAGTCTTTCTATCCAATCCAAATTCTATTTGAATTATAAACAATTAATATTTAATTCAAAGACAACCAATAAAATCCT
>JAVXUM010000021.1:26663812-26678103 GCA_035590655.1 Pouteria glomerata
CGCGAGAGAGAGAGAGAGAGAGAGAGAGAGAGGGGGTTGGCATTTTGCGGAAATTTTTTTTTTTATTTTTTTAAAATAATTAAATTTACTTTTTTATATTCAAACTTCTTTAAATTTAAAAAGATAAAATTATAAAATTAAAAATAGTAAAAAATTAGTTACTAAAAATTACTTTTTTTTTTCAAACAAATAAAAAAAATTAACTTTTTCAGTAAATAGCAATCAATTGCAGTAAAGTTATTTTTTTTTTTCTTCCCAAATCTAATCTTAGTTTTATCATTCATCTATCAAAATTTGTTTTTTTTATGAGGGTTGAATTTATAATTTATGCATGGCAGGTTTTTGTAAAATTTAAGCTGCACATGGATTCGAACATCAGTGCGGGTGACGGTAAAAAAGACCATGAAAGCAATTCTAGGAACGGACAGAGTCGTTCAATTAATTGGTGCAACACAAACGTAAATGCTTCTGAAAATGGTGCTCCACACTTGGAAAACCCTTTTCGTAACATTTCTGAACAAGTTGATGATTATTCACTTCACTATGTGTACTCTATGGGGCTTCGTTATTGTGCTAATCTCAAAAAAAGGGAAGGTAATAATAGCACTACTAGTACTGCAAAAGGAATGCCCGGTGATAACCCAGTGAAGTCAGTTCCCCCACTGCTCACAAGGTTGACATCTATGCATATATATATATATATATAAACACATTTCCTTCAATTATTTTCTCATACTTTAATTCATTTAACTATCAAATCTTTGTTAATAGTCCTAATGATGTCAGCGGTGGCTGCGATGGTGGAGGGAATGGCAAAAGGCCAGAGAACAATTATAAAGTCCCTTTACAGAACTACCGACCTCTCATTGACCAATCCTCCAAGTATCCCAATCTTAGCAGGAATGTGTCTACTCTCTTTTCTTACTATATATATATTTATTCGTGAAACCTATATGCACTCCTTTCTGATGAAACAAAAAAAATTACAGCTATCTAGGAAATCTGGAAACATTTAGGAGGAGTACCCCCAATCCAATCAATCAGCGAAAAGGAAAATCAGGTTTACACTATCACTGCTGGCTTCTAATCTCTATTGCATCTTTTATTTTTATTTTTATTTTTCTCATACACTGCATGTTGTCCATTAATTCATGGTTAATATATACATATGTATATTTTCAAGCTATGTAGGTAGTTTAGGTATTAATCTTATAAATTTTTAAGATTTTATTATTGATGTCTCAGCAAATTAACATGATAGAATAATAAAAATAACACAAGAACTTAATTTATTCAAAAATAATTTTCTATTATATTTAATTTCATATATTAACTTGTTGTGTTAGTCATCTTTTAATCAAATGTACCATATTAAAGTGGGAATAAAAATCATGATTAGACATAATATAATTATAAACATTTGGATTTTGAAGGGAAAGTAATCTATGAAGATATATATTATTACCTTTTGTAGTGTTCTATATATTTTTCACTTTAAGAAATGAATATTTACACCTAAAGTCATGTTTGTAGGGGTGTGCACGAATATGTTCAAATTTTAAATTAAACTGAAAACTAAAATAGTGATCACATATAATCTGCTTAGCTTAACTCAATATATTTTATTTGTTATTTTGAGTCAATAATATAGCAATAGATTTTTTCTAAAGAAAAGTAAGAAAATAATGGAGTTGATTCAAGTTGAGTCTCAAAATAAATTTATTAGAATTGGATAAATAAAAATTGAGTTGAAAATTTTGAAATCAATAATTGAACCATATCAAACCTAACCCCTAATAGAATGGAACCTATATGAAATGAACGGATTAATTAAAATTTTGAATTATTCACCTATTTTGTGCACCTTTTAGCCCAAAATAATTTTGCGCAACCAAATACTAAACATACGAGAGTTTTCATGGATAACATATCCCCCTTCCCCTTGTACCATCAATCAAGCACTAGCAGTTTTAGAAGATTCTGGCAGGACCAAAGCATTAGGTTTCCATACGAAAGCATGTGTGGGGGGTGCGTTTTGCGGAATACTAGGTTACTTTCATACAACACACAAATAAAAGATAGCCAGACAAATGAATAAGAAAACCACCTTATAAAGAAATAAAAAATTAATGTGATTCAACAATATACTTACATGCTCGAACACAGTTAGATTTGATTTTCATTATAACATTAATTAATAATAGAGTAATTAATTACGAGGAGATGAAAAAATTTTAAGGAAACCATTAGAAACACTTTGTCATCTTATTTTTAGTTTCTCTCTCAACTTTAACCTTGAAAATCTTAATTTGAAATTAGTATCAATATACAATATATCTCATATATATCTATATAAAAGTAAATAAATACTAAAAAGGGACTTTAAAATAGTCCTAAAAATATACAACCGTGCTACTCATTAAAATGAATTTTTCAGAGAGCAATTTTATTATAGTGCCGTATCTTTGTTTTTTCGAATGACCTTTTTAGCAAATACTCTATTAAGATGCTGTGTTCTCTAAAATATCTAGTGACACCCAACAACTATCTAACGAGCTTCTTATATATCACACCTCTTGCCTTTTTACTCGCTAGTCTCAATAACTCCAAACGAGTTACCGTACGATAGTACTATACCGTGGGCTTAAGCCTTCTGTGCTTCTTGCACCTCAACATTTTTTGCATTCTTGCAAAATAATATGAACCTAAGTGTCTGAGTATAATAAGTATGAATTACAACTCTAACAGGGTGTTTTAGGCTAATATTACATCATAATATATATATATATTTTGTAGTAATTAAATAAAAAAAATTGTTTTAGTATTAGTTTCTTCACCCCTTCCAGTTCCTTAATTACCCCTGACAGTTTCTTAAATTATTTTTATATTTTCAGGTATGTCAGTAAGTGGATTACTGAAGAGCATGGAGGAGCCTATCTGGGATTATGGTATTGAAAGTACACAGCTCCAAAACAAGCCTTTTAATAAAAATTTCTATGTAAGTTTTGATTTCCTTCGTCAACATATTCTAATTTGGGCATGGCTTGCCTGTTAAATTATTCAATCTTAGTTTGTTCATGATTTGGCGACTAAAGTTTCACTGAACTTTTGTCTTTGCAGCCATGCGACACTAAAGATGAAATTAAGGAAGTGTCTAAGGATGAACATTGCACTGCCCTTAAAATGTAAGGTTTTAATTAATCCAGCATATATACATATATGAGTTGGGTGTTCGTGAAACATTGAGTGGCTCTTTCTTGCTTTGCGTTGCATCTGAACTCATGAATCCATCCCTGAAGTGGATATTACTTAATCAGATAGTTTGGTAGAAAATTTTAAGTAAGCATTTATATATGTATTACTCAAAGTCACTTTAGCTGTAAAAACTATGGTAAGTCAGAAATAATTCCTACTATTTACATCTCCTCTCACTTTGTTTTTTAAAGTTTTAAGTATGACAATTTATTCTTTGTAATTATAGTTAAATTTCACTTTAATTCTTCCGTCAAATTTATTAACAAAAAATGTTACATATCAATTGTAATGATGGACCTATAGTATTTGTAATCATATTTTTTTTAACAATTAATAACAAAAAAATTAAAATGAAACTTAACCATAAATATAAAGAGGTGATTATTATCATTGAAACTATAAAAACTAAATAAGAAGTTATTCAGTAACATAAAAGAAGTCATTTTTTTATATATATAATTTTTTTACCAAACTTTAATTTTATTTTTAATTTTATTAGTTTTTAAACATGTCATCTAGAATTACTAAAACATGTAAAAAAAAAAAAAAATGATTCAAAATAAGAGTATCGACCTAAGGAGCCAAAAAAAAAAAATAAAATTTGCCCGCACATGGACTTTTCCAGTTTGAATCATTTCTTTTTTTTAATTTGAACAATATGCTTAGAAGTTACTAGAGGTGTTAAAAAAAAAAAAAAAATCAAATTTGGGTAAAATTGCAGTCAGATTGGATGAAAACAAATATGAAAAAATAGGCTTTCTTCAGTGTCACTGAATGAAGCCTAAGTATGCAGTCATAGTGTGCTTTTGTAAATGCCAATACTTGATGATGTATATGGTAAAATGTTTAAATTCTTTGTACATACGTAGTTGCATTATCTGGATATTTGGACAGTAACTTTCCCTTCTCGGGTTTAATTGGAATCATATCTATGTATATATATATTCAAATTTCAAGCTGTGATGTCTATAGTTTGTCAAATTCCAGCAAGACTAAAGACATCTCCTCCAAGGGCACCTCAACTGGTCGCGGGGTTTCAAGGATAACCAAAAAAACTGACGACGAGAGATGGAAGGGGATGTTAAAGAATCCTCAAGACTTCAAAGGTGACATTAGTACTGACTTTGAATGCATGCATGGTATGATATTTTTCCAACTGCAATTTGTCTGTCCATTTTAGTAATAAAATAATTTGTCATTAAAAGTAAAAAAAAAAAATTATAATAATTACAACACCGAAAGTATAACGTAATAATTAGTAATTATTTTTATGAAGAATTCATTTTTGATTTGGACAGTGTAAGACATCACTTATCCTTATGACTACATTAATTCATCAGTAATATTGTATTGATATGTTTAAGGAATTAGAATAAGAGCTTTTGCTAGTGTTTAGTATCTATGAATGTACGTTTGGGAATGAAGTGAGAATATGGATAGAAAAACTAGTGCTATATTTAAAGCAATTAAATTTGTGGAGAGAGAGAAAAATAAAGTCTACAACTTACGTAATTTTTGTATATTTAATCAAGTAAAAGTTAAACTTTATTAATAAATATTTATTCATTTTAGTTTAATTTTTTTGATTCAATAGAAAATAAAATAAATTTTAATTTTTTACTTCATTTTGCATTCATATTATTTTTTTCACTCTTCCTTTGCCTCCATCAATAAATCTATGCTATTTTTTTTTTTAAATCTTCCTTTCCTTCCACAAATTTATATTCTAAACATAGCCTAGATGCATTTGATTTGGAAAATATTTTATGTTTTTTATATAAAAAAATGACATTTTGTTATTTTTTATTTACTATTTTCTGTCAATTATTATTTTTCAAAAAGCAATTCTTAACTAAATATATTTTTCACCTATTTTAATTTTCTTAAAAAAGAAGCAAAAAACAAGAGAAAAATCACTAAACCCAAAACGCACTTTTTAAGAAAGCCATTTAACTAGTGAGAAAAGTTTTGTTAAGTAATACCTTGCAATGAGTTTTATCCTGTGTAAAATTTTGAAATATCACTGATTCATGAAACATATTAAGCATCCAAAATATAGTTTAATTTCTTGATTTGTGTTTTGCTTCCTATAAGAAAACACACATTCACACACACACACACACAAATCTTATTTTACCCGTATTTCTATGCTTCATTTTTGAGACAGCTGATTGTAATCTCATTCTTTGTAAAGTCTCAAACACCACACAACCGACTGCCCAATCTACTGTGTTGAGTGGCACTGGAAAATGGCTTCAAAACAGTGATGATAATGCTGGTGGGAGCTATGGTATTGAAGGAATATCAAAACAAACTGATCAACAGAATCACACCTCTCAGTTTAATGATCAGAACCGCATGATTAATTTCACTGATGAAGAAGATCTGCTCAATAATTTTAGCTGGGCCCAGGTTTCTCAAGTTGACATCTTTCCCGGAATTGAGAAGACCAGCAATGAGAAAAATTCTAAAAATGTTGCTGCGGAGGGGAATTTGAAAGCACTGTTGGACTATGAAGACAGTGTTTTTTCTGGGATTTGGGGGGACAATTCTTCCTCAGCATTTGATGATGATTGTTTTATCCTACCATCCTCATCAAACAAAGGTTTCCAGACTCGTCATGGTGATCAGAACAAAATTCTCAGCCAGGTCTTGCTTCAAAACCCTAGTTTCTTTTACTTTACATTTATTTATTTTTTTAAGGGACCTCCATGCTTGCAACTGCCATTTGAGTAAGGCTCACATATTGAGACCTACCATTTTTTTTTTTTTTTTTTTTTGAGCCCCACTCAGATGGACAAGCCATCGATCGGGGTCTTACGAAATCTCTCTCTATGCATGCAACTTTATAATTTAAGTCATCCATCTGATTGGGCTCATGTCGATTGCTAGCGGATTTTTTTTTAACCCCTCGCAAATGGATGAGTCATCGATGTGAGATCTGCTAGGTCTCTCGCTTTTTATTGCAATTTGATCTATTCATCTGGGTGGGCCTCACATTGAGACATACCCGAAATTTTTAAGCCAGGCTGATATGGGCTAGTCATCTATCGGAGACCAACAAGATGAATTAATGATCAAGATTTAGGATGTCCTATAGTAAATTGTTTAAATTTGCCTCGAAAATTATATCAACATTGTTAGGGTTTTAGATCAATCTTTCATCAAGTTCGCCTCTAATAGTTTAATTATTTTATACATATTTAAGCTCATCAAACCAGGCTCGAATTATAAATATTATATTCACATTTTGTTTGATTTTACAATGAGCCAATCTCAAATAAAGTATTTTGAGTAAGTTAAATATGAACCAAATTTAAACTATTCGGTTCGTTTATTATACAATTGTGATTATACTTAATTTTTCTCCTGTCTAAAATTACGTCATCAACCTCTAATTCTTAAACTAATTAGTCTAGTCTCCTCCAGAACATGATTGAGGAGAATTGGCAAAGCAAAGCTGGTGGAAATTCAATTCATGGCTCGAATCAAGGATTCACAGCCATTGGGAGCAAATTTCTAGATCCAACAGTTGTAGCGGCCACCAAATTACCAACAAACCCTCATTCACAAGTGAACCTTACCCATACAAATTATGGCTATAATGGAGGATTTATTGGTGGCAGAAACCCTAATTTCAATTCAACAATTGCAGAGACTGCCGGAGAATCCTTCCAAGGCTTCACCAGCAAAGAGTCTCGGATCAAAGAGCTAATTTTGAAGGGAAAAAGAGGAGCCTTAAACTATCCAGATTATATTCGGAGTTCGAAAATCTCCAAGAAGGATTGAACTGAGTTTAGCATCTATTCCAATTGGAGAATCTGATCCAGCTTCATGCAAATTAATAAACTGTCATTAACATTTTCTTGTGGTTTCAGAAATTTAGTCAACTCTAGTTTATCTTGCTTTCAATATATGATAATAAATTGGTTAATTAGAAAGACTTTATTCTAGTTAATCAATTATTTATGAAGACTTTGTTAGACTTCTTATGATGGTGATGTGATTAATTAATCTATATATTACTATGCTTAATGTTTTTCATACATTACGAACGGTCGAGATGGAGGTACATATTTTTTGAAAAATTAGATTTTGATAACATTTTACATTGTAGCGAACGAAATTTAAATACCAAAAAAAAAAAAAAAAGAATTAATGAATTAGGGGATAAAATCCTTCTAATAACATATAAATGCCTTTATAATCTTGCTGAATTGCATATGTCTTTGCATGGTAATAATCTGTTTAGTCTATTAATAGATTTTTAAAGTTACAGTCATTTATGATTAGAATGCAGCTGAATTTTTTTTCCCCGAATATAAGCGAGCTTGTAATACATTTTCATTAAATTCAACTATTAATATAAGTACTATAAGGTTATGTAGTGAAAATTCGCTACAGGCCCAATTCTTTTTTCCCGAACCTCTCTTTCTGCAGCCGAATAAAAGAGGTGATGAGACGAGTAACATATTAACTATACTTCTGGTACGTGGAAGTCCGCAGCCGCTACCCCACTGGGGTGCGCACAGGGCGAAGCACGCCTCACGCCCCTCGCCGGCAAAGAGACCTGAAAGGTAAACCAGCCTAAGCAAGCCCTGGCTGACCGACTTGGCCCAGTGGAAGCCAATAAGCACCCACATACGCGGTAACCTCGTCCCCCCGGGGAGACTCGAACCCAGGACCAAAGTGGCCTGGGTTCTAAGGCGTGCTCGACTCCCACTAAACCACTCCCACAGGGGCAACATATTAACTATACTTTCGCTTATGGAACGTTGGTGTAATCATAATGTGAAGGTCTGTACCTTGAACTCAGTAACAGGTTTTTGAGCTATTCTTGGAATGAGACAGATCTTCGAAGATGAGAGAATATTTTGATGGCCTCCAAAATATATTTGATTTCAACTTGTTTATATAAGAAATTGATCCGGAACCAGCTTATAGCAATGCCATCACAAGTTGAACTCTAGATATATTAAATGGCTTGTTTCATAGCCCTGCATGTACTTGCATAGCTACCCTTCCAAACTACAGTAAGCCCCAGTTATTCCCCTAAAAATTACTGATAAAGCAAAATTGGAATGCAAGTGCCCAAGAACATGTTCAGTTGTATAAGCATTTTCAACGGTAATGTGCGCATCTTTCTAAAGAGAGATTAGACTTTCTTCAAAAACTGGAATACAATGGAGTTTCTGGAATGTGACTTATAATTGAAAAAATCTTAGTGATGCATAAGAAAGTTTACTGCTATGGACAACCTTTCTGAGGATATCTAAGAATAACAGCTTATATAAATGTTTTACAAAATTTTTTAGAATATCTAAAAATAACAGCTTATATAATGGTTTTACACGATTCTGATCTCATTATAATTGTGTAATGACTATTACACCATATGTATAACCGTTATGCCAATTGTTACCATTATTTGAAACCATGCCTCCTATCTACAAAAAGAACTGCTATACACGTAGAATTTTTTGGTATCATTCATGCTAACCAAACTTCACGGAGGAATTCATACCTAGCATTGCCGCCAATGTTATTCGTTTGGTGCTTGTGTTCATTTCCAATTCCATTTCCATTTGACACAACCACTGGAGATGATGAAAACTTGTCAATAATGGATGCCAGAGGGGACTCCAGCTCCTCCAATTCTTCATCACTGGTATATCCTTTATTCTGTATGGCAGATGTATTTCTAGCCAATTGAGATTTCTCTCCTGCCTCTGCAACTTTCTCCGCCACATTGGCAGACGAAGGAGGTGTGTAGACGACCGGGGCAGCACTATAAGGGAAGCTAATGGCAGAGTTTCCCAGTAATCTCCGCTCTATGATACACTGAACGGACAAAAATCCATGCATCAAAATTCTCTCATATCATTTTCCAATCTGATAGCCCAACATGATATTTTCATAGTTCATTAATTACCATCGCGGCTTGAATGGAAATTTGTGGCAGATCCCATCATTAACTGCTATTCTAACTACCCGGTTGCAGACATTGACGATATTGAATTGAGAGGAAACGAAAACCATACCTCAGCATTTAAAGCCTCTAAAACAGTGCCTGGGACAGGATCTGGGCAGGATTCATCTGGAGTGAAGTTACAGAGTATTCGTTTAACTGAGGGAAGACTAATAGATGGGCAGACCTACAAATCACAATGAAACAGAAACATTATAATTATGCCAAGGGAACGTTTATGTATGCATCGTTTAACGCCAATGTCGTAAAATTATAAGGTGAACCTCCATCCTGATTGATCGGTCCATGAGCATGTCTTTTGGAAGCATTAAAAGATCACTCAGGTCACTAAGAAGATGAAAGTGTTTTGATTTAGAGTCTCCACTCTGCTTGTCACCATTCTTATTGCTATCATCGGCATCGATGCCAAGGAGGTCATTAAGCCATCTAGACCAATTGCCCACCTGTAGAGATCTATTTAGTAAATCGTATACACAAAGACAAATAAGGAAATGGATGCAGCATTTTTCCCTGGAGTTGATGCATTCCCATAAAATAGCAATTTCTATTGCTAGCTAATCTCCATAATGGCTTTTCAAAAAATGGCAAATAATTAAGCCTAGATTTTTCTGCTCTCCCCAACTAGCAGGCAAAGGACTAGACTATTGAGGGATAACATAGTAAACATCTATTATGCATGCTCTAACAAACAACACAAGCAAAGTGAAATTGAAGTGAATATTGTTTGTTTCTTCCGATTAGAAGTGAAGGGAATATAATACATACAGAATTTTTGAGTTGTGCACCAGATCCAAAGCTCAAATCCCCAGCTGGAATTGGCAAAACCATGGAATCAACTATAGGATCTGATATAGGATCAGTTGGGATTTGGTGGGCCGACTCACGCAGAATAGCATTGAACATGGCTACATCTAGTCTCTCAATACACTGTTCCATGACCTAATCATAGATATAAGATCTAATTAAACACTGAAGTAACAAATGCTGAAATAGGTCAGATGCTGCGGAAGGCAAAAAAATAAAATACTGAAGCTGTAGATGAAGGGTGAACATGCTCATAATTACATACCATTCTTGCTAACATTGGCAAGCAACCACATTTTTTCCCTCCGGCACGAACTGGACAGAGTCTCTTAAAAGCATCTTGGAAAGCATTTTTCCAAAGGCTAATTGAAAAGTTGCCTTGCTGGTGGTCCCCCAAGGCAGGTCCCAATAACCTTCCAAGGCTTTTATTGTTATTCAAATCCTCAACTGGAGATTGCATATTAGGAGTTAAGCTCTACAACCACCAATAAGTTAGCATCAGTTAGAAAAGAATATCAAGACCACTTCAATAATAAAGTTGTATATAAGACTAAAAACTAATATGTTTTTGGCAAAAGACTGTATTTCAGTTCTATCACTATGGCTTGCTAATGAGTTTACTTGCCACCATATTGACTCAACTATCCTAGAGAAAATCCAGGATTCAACTTTCTGTAGTGCAGTTGTGAATGTTCTTGTCTCCTGCCAATCATCAACAAACTGAATAAAACCATGATTATTACCATGTACAGTGGCAGAATTAACCCTCCAAGCTAGTGATGAAGACTTCCCTTCACTTTTTTTTCTACCCCCATTTAACTCAAAAATCTTTGAGATAGAACTTGAGGTACAAGAATTGCCGAATGCTTGAGAGATAATTTCCCTTAGTACCACAATGTTTGACAACCAGAAAGTCAACCTTAATCAACAAAATAGAAAAGAAATATATTAGTCTGAATTAAATAAAACAAGTTCCAAAAATATTTCATGCAAAGAGATCACTTAAATACCTTGGAACTTCATTACCACATGACTTGGCAACCAAAACCAGTCCTGACACACTGTTTTTTGCAACGGTGGCCCGCTTGTCTTGTGACCAGTCTTTACAAGCATGAATATAGAGTCTAGAAATGCGCCGAGCTGGTGTCTGCACCTTATGTGCTGAACTACCATGCTCTGGCACAATAGAATAGAGCAAAATTTCAAGAGCAGCCACCTCTCTAAGCTCCTCTTCAAGCTTGTCAATTCTGGTTTCCATTTCTTTAATCTTTTGATCGAAAGCAGTGTGGTCTCTATGCTCACTGTTTTCCTCATTATTGACTGTTCCATCGTCGCTTCCAACACTTTGAGCTCCATTTGAGGTCTCATCCAAAACATCCATTTCCTTTACATCCCCAAGAGGTTTCTCGTCAACACCTTCAAAGGATTCTGATGAAGATTTTGGAAAAAATTTCATATTTTCTAAGTTTTTATTCGACTTATTTTTTGTGGTTGCTTTACAAGGTCCTTTGTTAGATTTTGTGGCTTTTTTTGCAGAGCTGTGTAATGCCTTGATCTGCATATTATTTGTTCCTCGATCAGATTTCACTCTCGAAGCATGGGAGTGACCTTCAGTGGAATCCCTTTTTGCGATCTTTTTTGAAACTGTTGGTCTTTCCACTTTCCAATGCTCAGCTGTTTGAGCATCCCTTTGAGACAATGATGAATCTTTTATTGTCTCGGAATCTGATCCTTCTTGATTCCCACGCTTCGATTCTTTCTCGAAATCATTAGATTTATCATTTAATTCATCCTTACTCTCTTTGTCAAACAGTACAGTGGTTTTTGAACCTTGAGATGCCCCCTCAAACCTGCTAACATCATCCACATAATGTATAACCATGCTTTGGTAAACTTCATAGGGCTCTGTGCCAGTGTTTGGATCACTTACTAATATGTCAGAATCTGGTTTAGCAAACAAAACTTTAGATTCAGTTTCTTTTGCATTCAAAATTTTGTAGGCATTGTCTTGGGGCAGTTTATGGTCTCTTCTTTCAGATCTTCTAGAACGTTTTATCTGATGAGTGTTTGGAATTTTCTTCTTGTCAATCTCCTTCATGGTAAGGATATTTCACCTTTTCCAACAGCAAATCAAAGAAGATACTGTGATGAAGGAAAATTAAAACAACTATCAGGAACCTTTGGAAACTCTTGGAGAAGAAAATCATATATGCACATGACAGCCTCTTTATCTTGAAATCTACAATCACATAGAACATGTAGAAAAATATTCTTGTAACACTGCACTATATCAATATCTTCCATAAATCTACAGCAAAACAGCATTAAGGGTCAAAAGCAGGAGGCTCTTGTGAACAAAGAAAACAAGAAATAGGAGTTCATGAAAAATTAAAGTCACATATGGATTGGAATCAAATGTACAATCTTAGCTAACGAAAGGAGCAAGTCTGATTGTCCTCAAATCATGGCTTGCTGAAGGTCCATATGGCAATGGTTTGAAATAAGATTAAATAACAAGTTAGTGTTGAAATAATGCATGTGCAAACAAAATTGCAACTATCAATAGCAGCTCAAACATTTGTTGAAAAATCATATAAAGAGTTGATGTAAATTGTCACAGATCAGACCGCAATCACAAACATAAATGGTAAGAAAAAGCGGCTTTCTCTAGTGAAAACCCAATTCGCATAAAGACAGTAACTGTTGACTCAACAGACATGATAGAATCAGAGAAGACATATAGCTGAATAAAAAAAATTTAAGGGCATAAATGTATTTTCAGGTTTGATTCTTCACAAATATTTCAAATTATGCTCTGAGTATGTCATATTTATTAAGGAAGAGAGATTGTTAAAAAGGAAAGATATCTCAACTCTAACAAGTAACAAATGACCATCAGTTTGTATATGACAAAACATTGCTGGGAGCAAAGAAATCATGTTATAGACAATAGACAGAAGGATCAAATGCAATCGTCGGCAAAAGAATAGCTACTTATGTGTGTTTGTATAAACCATCTTATAGATTACAGGTTACCTGTAGGTTATGGAACCGGATAGCAATGCTCCGTGCCTGACATACCCCTTATTCAGTACTTCAAAGGACAAGCTTCCTGAGATAAATTGAGTACTCAAGCTTGAGATTGACTCACTTCAAAGCTTTTCCAAGACATGATTTAACAAATTTCAAGGCCGGCCTTTCAGTACTCATTAAGTTTCTGTTCTGCACTGTAATTCAGTCAAATAAGTCATTAGCATCGATCTGAAATATTAGCCAATATCCTAGAACCCAGAATAAGATGCTTGATAAGCTCATTTAAAAAAAGTGTTGAGTAGATGAATAAGCCATCCCAATCTTCGATTCAAGCACATTTCAATCAAAACGAACTAGCTTACTGGCCATGTTGTTTTAAATTTTTTTTTACAGCTATTAACACAAAAATTTTACCAGTAAACAGTACATCTAAATTATACATACAAACCTAGTTTACATCAAATAAATATATATCAATCCTAATGTAACCTATATGATGAGAAAATGTTATTGATCTTCATCATATCTTTGCAAAGGAGGTAGTCAGTATTCAATCGCAACTTGATTTGTTCGTTATAGCATAAAGTGGAGAAATTCCTCCAACAAAAAAAAAAAAATGATCAGTTAAAATTTAGGGGGAAAAAGTAAAGCCTATAGGTGCATTTACAATTTTCCGTGCATAACAATACTTTAAAAATAAATAAATAAATAAAGGACTACATAAATATTTGGTAAGGGATGCTGGAGAGAGATCGATATAGGGCATATATGGTCAGAATTTCTCATTTCGGACTATAACATTCCCCATATACATGACAAGTCAAACACAACAAACAACACAAACAGAGCAGAACAGAGTTTTCCGAGACACTGAAATATGCACGGGGAATGAATCAGTGAGAACATCTTAGCACAGCTAGAGATGATAAACCAACCAGAAGACGAGAAGGTCTATGGCTACTTATATAATTTAATTCCAGTAATTTTGAACCAGAAGATGCGAAGATCTATGGTTACTAATATACCTCAATTCTCAGCAATTTTGAACGATACAAGATGTTTTCTATCTATCTAGAGCAATAAAACATCAAGAAGTTTGTTGTGATACCCCAGGTTTTGGGGTATTCGTAATATGGAAACATTATATGGTTTTGTTATGTGTTGGTTTTGTTTTAGACGTGTATTGTTGTTTTAGTACATGGTTTGAGTT
>JAVXUM010000021.1:26686996-26697839 GCA_035590655.1 Pouteria glomerata
AAAATAAAATATAAATATATAACAACACTAACATATATACCAAAATTACAACAACAACTTTACACTACTCCTCCAATAAAACCCACAACAACAAATAATAAATCAAAAAAATTATATTTCTCCATTCAAAATTATCAACATCATCAAACCACAACAAACAAGCTCCCAATATCATCCAACAAACATCACATAACAACATTCCAACATTACAAAACAACAACCCATCACTAACAACAAAACTATATAAAACTAAAACAAAATAAAATAAAAAAAACTTATCTGGTGAGAGGAGGCGGAGGGTGGCGGTGGTGGATGGACGGCGGTGCAAAGCGGCGCGGCGGAGAGAAATCGGAGCGGCGGGAGAAGAAGAAAGCATTCTGAAAATTTATAAGATCATGGCGGTCGCTAATACCCGTCTTGGATAGATATTAGCGACCGTCAAAAGCGGTCACGCGAATTTCTCCGTCGCCTAAAATACAAGCTGCATATATATTGCGACAGCTTATTTGCGACCGCTCTATTTAAGATAGCGGTCGCTCAAAATCTACTCGTCGCCAAAATCCAATCCCCTAGTAGTGCTAATTCCAGAGTCGTAAAATTAATGACTAAGAAAGTTTTCAATAATTATAAGAAGACTCAAATTGATAACCATTAAAAAATAAATCTCAAACCTAACTAATTAAGTTAATTCTTAAAGGTGCCTAATGTTTTTTAGACCACTGTATACCCAAATTAAAAATTGAAATAGGAAATTTAAATGATCATCCCTCATTTACTTGTTCAAATGAGCACCTTAATCTCACTTACGCTAGTTCAAATTTGACGAAAACGATGTTTAATGAAATTGCAAGGTCTTGATTTGCCTTAAATGGCGGGTTGATTATCTATGATGATATTTGACTAAGTGATTAAACAAGGCCACAGGGAGTCGACAATATTTCTATTTAACTCACCCTTTTTTTTTGTAACTCTATTTTACTCACCTTACTCTTAAGACTTCAATTGTTCATATTGATTTCTCGTCTGCTCAACTCAAACTTAGATATCTCATACACTTCCGTCATATAAGCCTTGATTCATCAATATTGTTGTCAAATAAATTAAAAAAAAAAAAAAAGGAAGAAGTCAATTCATTTGTTAACATAGCGAGATTCTAATGTGTTGATCCTATTGCAAGAGTCAACAAGTTACAACTAGTTAACACAAGTGCACGATTTTAATCAAACAAAAACCTTTTAGTAAGCTAAACTCTTAAAAACATACTGCACCAACGTAGCCCATAGGGCCATACCTTAAAAATAGCGAAGGGTCAATGGGGCATCAAGCTGAATCCCCCACCCCGAGAGAGTTAAAAAAATAAATAAATAAAAATTAAAGGGTAACAAACAAGAAAGTCATCTTCAATTGGGTGGTGAGCAATAGCATGACGTGTTACAATATTATCTAGGAAGTTTTACACGTTAGGCATGATTTGGATGCCCGTTAATAACCCTATTAATTTATTATATTATATTTTATAAATATTTATATATATACAACTTGCAAATGATTTAAGAATTAATTTGTACGATATTAATATTGAATTATATTTTTATGTTAAAGAATATACCATATGATAAAAATAACAACAAAATATATTAATAAAAGTAACCAAATAGAATAATTAAAGAAGTGTGATATGTTACTTGTTTAAAAGAAAAAAAAAAGGAAAAAAATGTAATATGATTCCTATCTTAATAAAAGTGGCCAGTGGAGCACAGCTTGAAGAAATCAAAGCTACATCAGCCTACTGGTGTTAATTTAGGTATGGAAATTTGCCAATAAAATGTAATTTATAAGCACTATAATAAATGAGAACCAGGACCTGAGACAATTCTTTGACACCATCAAGAAGTCTATGATGGAAATCTGCAACGTAATTGCTAAGGCATAGAGTACTAAGAAGTTTGATCGAATTTTTATTAAACGGATATATGGCCCATTTGGAGTGCATAATACAACATTCAATTGAATTATTGTTGCAATACATTGCAAGTGAGCTTCTTCAGAAATCAACATATAAAGAGCCCGATAGGGACATTATTTCTTATTAAAATTTAAAAAATTTAAAACTATTTCTTATCACATTTCATGTGTCATATTTTTTATTTTATTTTATAGTTTATCAATTAAATATTAAAAAAATAATTTTACATAAAAAATTAATTCTATATCATAATTAATCCTATACATTATCTCATTTTATTACTTATATCATTTCATCCAGCGCCCTAATCAAACGCTGTGTCAATTGTGCTTCTTTAATTGTTGGATTGATATTGGCACCGTTTGGTGCAAAATAAAATAAAATAAAATAATACAAATTTTTACAAACACGAATTATGATATTGTAAAATTTAAACTTTTTATTTACTATACAAAACACGAAACATTAACTTTTACAATTTTATACAACTCTAAGCACACCCATTGTGTTGGCCCCATGTAATTTAGTTGTTCGAATCAATAAATTAGATGCATTTAATATTTTTATTTATCCATTTTATGCATCAAGTCCATCTGATTTTATTGTGTTTGATTTGTTAAAAAGTAATGAAAATTTTTAAAATTTTTAAAAAATTTTTAAAATTATTTATTTTTGTCTCGCTACATAAATTACGAATTCACAATTTATCGCACTTTACCTCATTTTTTGTTACTCTAAACATTTATAGAATAATTTTCGGGACCGGCACAAATCATAGAAAACTTCTAAAAAATTTTAAAAACTTCTAAAACTCTTTAATACATTTTATAGGGTTGTTTAGTTGACAAAAACTAACCAAAATTCACTAACTTTTTAACTACATTTTTTTTTTACTTTTTTTCTAATTAAATTTTACGATATATAAGTATGTGGGACTTATATTTGTCGTTTAGATATTGTTAAGAGGATTTTGATATATTATTTGTTTGATTTAGTTAACTTTAAAGATTTAGGTGTATAGATGTGTATATATATGCATATACATGTTAAGAATT
Organism: Pouteria glomerata; assembly: GCA_035590655.1. Taxonomy (NCBI): domain Eukaryota; kingdom Viridiplantae; phylum Streptophyta; class Magnoliopsida; order Ericales; family Sapotaceae; genus Pouteria; species Pouteria glomerata. The sequence goes on from JAVXUM010000021.1 coordinate 26,690,018, forward strand.
CATATTTCTCGAGTTAAAAATTCAAATAAATGTTCTAGAATTCATTATTTGGATATCATGACGCATATATATATTGGCATTGTTGAGTATTGGAATTAAGATAGTTGGTTTGGGCCCAAGAGTGGTTGGGGAAAGATGGCACACGCTATATGAAAATTTACACAAATATACAGGATGGGGTTAACCGTACTAGAAAAGAGGTTAACCCTATGTTGGTAGAATGTGAATTATCATTTTTGGGGATGACTGGGGTTACTCCAGCCCTTAAAAGGGTCGACCCCACTTTAACAAAATATTTTTTTAAGTGTTAAAAGTGACTAGGGTCGACCCTAACCCCAAAAAAGTCAATCCCGTTTCCATAAAATGCTTTTCTCTGTTTAAAAATTGAATGAGGTCGACTCTAACCCTAAAAAGAGTTAACCCCTTGTAGCAAAACACTATACATGATTAAAATTTTCTTTTAATGTTTGTTAATATAAAAATCATGTGAATTATATGTGATCTAATTGATAATTTAAATACATCATGTTTTGTTTAATGTTGATAATTATTGAAAAGAATTATTATACATGATTAAGCATATTATGTACATTGGATTGGGGTGGTTTCATTCGGTTACGAATTAAGTTGCTAATTGGCCAAGAGTGCTATTGTGATATTATTGACGTGCCGAGGCACCAGTCATGTATATGGACAAAATTTATAATTTCAAGAAAAATGATAAAATGAATTTTTGAAAATACTAGATGATTTCAGGTTAATATTATTAGAATTCAGTTATTTAGAGTTGAAACATTAATTATGTGATATGATTATGAGATTTTCTTCAAATTGTAGTTAGACCCTATTTGAGATAAGCAGATGTCTGACTAAGAGTGTAACACGGTTCCCAAGCAGAAGAGTCAGGGAGTGTAACACAGTTCTCTTGAATCTTACACTGGTAGGGGTGTAACATAGTTCTCCATCTGTGATTTTACCCTACTTGATCTAAGCAAATGACTGACTAAGGATATAACATGGTTCCCTAGTAGAAGGGATAAGGAATGTAACACCATTCCGCTGATTTTACATTGGTGGAGTTGAAATATGTACTAGACCACATCAAATTATTTTATGTGGTACTTGGTTTATTATTATTTTTTGTAACCTATGCAATAAATAATACTTGGATATAATAGTTATTAATATTTTTTTTCGATTAAAATGCGATAAATTTCAAGAATTTATAAATATTGCACTCATTTACATTAATTAAAAAAAAAAAATTAAGGAGTAACTGAATTGACAAACAATGATCATTAAAAAAAAATAAAAGTCAGGACACACAAGACAAACTTTAGCACCAAATAACTATTTTCACAAATGAACGGGGCGATTAGGATGATACTAGGTCTTAAAGCTTAATTAGTGAATACATACGATCAATGTTGGGACAAATGCATTTTATATGAAGAGATTGGTCGCACACGATGCAGTGATAGAACCATTTCTTAGAGTCGATGTCATCCTCACAAATTTCGCAATAATAGTACTCTTCAACCTTATATTCATCCTTGATCTCGTCCTTGTCTTTCACACTGGGAGGGGGAAAATAGGTAAGGGTAAAAGGGTGTTTGTCATATCTATGACCGACTTTGCCTGGCAAAAGAGCACATCGAACGCACACATTATAAGAGCAAGCCTCACAAACGAATGCATAGTTACCTGAAGTACTATGACATATACTGCATCTTATAAAGGGCCTCAAGGAAAGGGGGTGATCATGAGATTCATGGTTGATACTGCTTGATATGCCAGCACACCTGACATCTAAGTAGAAACCACACCTACGACAACCGAAGTAAAATGTGTCCAAATGTAAGTTGCAAAATTGGCAATGCTTATAACCTGGGCCCTCTCGTGGTTTCATCAAGCGAAGCGGATGCTCTGGATGACACGAGTGGTCAAACTGTCTGGGTAACTCTGCACACCAATTATGAATACAGAAATTGCATTTTGGTTTTGCACAATGGAAAAATGATGTTGAGATGGTTTGCCTGCACGCATTGCATTGTCTAATTTCGGATTGCTTGCTCTCATCAGTGCTAGAACATGACCCCCCACCACCCTCATTGGTTGGCAAATTAGCAGAGAAAATCAATGGCCCCCCGTGATCATGGATATGGCTGATATTTAGTGGCTCCTGGCCATCCGTTGCTTTCTTCCCTTTTGAAGAACTGACAACAATATTCTCAATTAATTGAGCTACAAGATTAGCAAATTCTTCGGGACGTTCTCCAGCCCATGGAAACTTGGGGAGGTTTGGACGAGCTTTTCTTGTAGTTCCAATCTCTGTTTTGCCATCCCTGAAAGAATAGATTGAAGAATAGAATGTCGTCATGAAAACAATAATAAAAGCAATTGTTGCATGTCAACAACTTAAACCTGGGGAAGTCTTTCTCGGGGCCTCCTGATGTAAGGCTGATTTAATAATTGGGTCTCTTTTCATAAAAGTAATATAAATTTTCAATATAATATAATTTTTTAAAATTTTTATTAAAAAAATAAAGTATTTGAGACAAAAAATTACTAATTAAATTTGAGTATAACTCTTTAAATAATCGTTTGAGATTGATGGAACAATAGCTAGCTATTTATACAACAAAGAAGCTCAAAAATTTAAATTTAAAATATTTTCAATTGACGAATTTATTTAATGAGTAGGATTACTTCTCTCTCTACTTTGGTTGCTTTATCAGTTACTTCACATGCAAACTCTTCTCTCACTTTTCTCGTTTTTAAATACTTTTTTAGAAAAAAATTTAAATTAATAATTTTAAAATATGATAATATTTATTATAATTAATAAAATTTTACACATTTATTAAACAATAGATAGATACCTTATTCTCTTTTAATTAGTAATTTTTAGTTGTATAAATTATTTTTTTTAGAGTTTTTCATATAGATTAATTTGTTTTACAAATTTATATTTAAACTTTTTATCGATCAAATTATGTTTATGTGTCTTTAGGTACGAGCAATTTCTAATTATATTATATAGTGAATTTGTAATTAATAATCATTAAATAGATTTTCTATTTCTATAAGTCATTTTTATAATTAAAGATGAGTGAGAATATATTATTATTATTGAAAATAACAGGAAATGAAGTTCATTTAAATTAATTCTTTTACTTGGTATGTTATAGTTACATGTTATTTTATAAATTAACGTAAGTTTTTGGATTATTTGAGATTAAGATAAATATAAAATTAATATATATATATATATATTTAATTTAGGACGAGGATTGCTTAAGTTGGAAGTTTCCACTATTAGATTTATCAAGAAGAAAAATTATACAACTATTCTTATGTTTATACTAAGAGATTTTGTATAATTTTAATACCATAAATGTTCTTTTACAAAAATTTAATTCATATCAACTTTCATAACTACTTTTTCTTTTGATAATTAATTTTAATTAATATAAAAATTATATTTTTACTTATATTAATTTATTATTGACAAAAAATATAATAATACATTTATTTTATTTTTATTAGTTAATTAACTTAAAAAATGTTGATTGTGTTTATACCTTATAATAAAGAAAAAATTCAGTAGAAAATATTTTATTTTTACCCTCTTATTTTAACATGTACTCAAATTTATCGTCTTCATTTTAAAGATACTTTAAAATTACTCTTTTATTTCAGTTTTGTAACGTCTTTATAAATTTATAAATGGTACTTCAAACTTATTATTTTTATTTTATTTTATGTATTTTAAAAAATTCACACTACTCTTATTCTATTTTTGCTTTACAAAAAATGAAAAAGAGTACAATTCTTAATTTGTTAATTATTTTTAAGTATACACAAACTATAATTAATTAAATATTTATTGCTTTTATTTTTAATCTTTATGATTATCTATTATAATTCTTCAGATGATAGCAATGTATTTTTCATTTTTGTTTTGGAAAAAGTAAAGTAAGCAATTAATGAAATTAAAAATAAATATAAACTCAATGCTCATCCAATTTTATCTTTTATAAATTTAAAAATAGTTTGTTGAATAATTAATTCATTTTATTTTTACTAGTAGTTAGATTTTAAACATTGATATCAATACATTATATTACATATTAAATCATTATTGTTTAAAACCTCAATTATTTAGGTACTATTGAAAAAAATATTGTTGCAATTGTTAAATTTTTATAACAAGTAAAAGGACTTTTGCAACTTTTATGATTTTTTATTTTAGTTAATAAATTATTGTAACAATAAAAAATTGTCTAATTTTAAAGTATATAAATATTTGTTTTTAAATTTTAACAAATATATATAAAAATAAAGATTTTATTTGTCTTTAGCTTTTAAGTTTTGACTTTTAATTTTATTTTACAAATTATATATGGTTTGGCTTATTTGTAATCCACAAATATATTCTTGTGAATATGTGACATTAAAATTATAAATTTGAGGAGTATTTACAGTACTAAAATTATATAAATATATTATTAGCAGAATAGGATAATTGTGAATTTTATTTAATAAAAATGTAATGAGAAGTATAAGAATCTATTTGTATAATGTAAATTGGCTAACCTAATGTTCAATTAAAGATTAAATATAGATATATATATGACATGTTCGTGGACCACACTATTTTAGTTAGTATTATCTATCTATAATACTAAAAGATGGTACTTTTTGTCTGCTTATCTCCTTCACTTCAATGCATGCATACATGATTTTCATGCTATTTTTTTTTTTTTATAGATTTTTAAATTGTTTTTAAAATTTTTTTCTTCCCTCCTTTTTTCTTCTTTATTCTCATTTAAAAAAACCTTTGTTTCTTTGTCACACATTGTTAAAACACTAGAATTTCACCTTTTTTTTTTTTTAATATAAAATCACTAGAATTGCGACATATAATTTAAATATATATGAATGAACTCGTAGATTTAAAAAAGAGACCCAATTCTTAGATTTTAAAAAAGTTAATTCACTTGCTTACAAATTCAATATGAATGAATTCAAAGGTTCCAAAAAAAAATATACATATTTCAAATATATTAGTAATTAAATTAAAAATATAAATAAAAAATAGAATTAAATTAAAAGTAAAATTAAAAAATGCTTAAATAACAATTTAGTCACTTCTCTCATAACAATTTCTTTTAGCATTTTTAAAATTAAAAAAAAATACATAAAGATATTAAAATATTAATTAAGTTTGGGAGTAGTTATTTTTCTAAATTTTAATTTTAAATTTAAGTTGGTTATATTGACTATATTTATTTTAATTTAATATAAACAAATGATGAATAATATATATATATATTTATATAATGTTTTATATTGCGCAAATGATTAATAAGGAAATTATTCCTCTATAGAATCGAAGAAGAATAGCTATAAAAGTAGAGAGAAGAATAACCTCGACGCTGGACTGCATTTTATGTGGACAAAATATCTGCATTTTTCACAAAAGTAAATCCATTGATTTCTGAATACTCTCTCCCTACAGATTCCGCAAGAGGGCCTGTGACGCCCGTGATAATATTCATATGGGATAGAATGGATGAGAGTGAGATTGTGATCGTGGCGGTGTTTCTCATCAGTGAGTTGAATGGTTGTGGGTAAGGAGACGCATTCCTGGTTGACCCAAAATCCACAGTCAACGCATAGATAGGAGCTTCCTTCATGCTCTCTGGCGCAAATATTACACAAGAGATTGACCGACTTCTCAATAGGAATCAACTTGTGCTTGTGACTTCCGTGCTCCATCTCCATGGGCTGTTTAATTTTTAGCATAATTGAAGCGCACTTGATGTCAACAAAGAATCTGCAAGACTCACAACGGTAAGAGAATTGCGGGGGCCGTGGTTCTCTACAAATAGCACACGTGTAGCGACTTGCGTAATGACTGCCCCTTGGAAACAGACAGAGTTGGTGTTCTATGTGGAACGGATATGTGATTTCCCTCGGGAGTTCCGCACAGAATTTGTGCAAAAAGAATTGACATCGAATGCAAGCATACACGGGGCCTGATGAGATTGGTTGAAGACACCCGGAACAAAAAGCACCTTCAGCTAATTCGTCACCCTCACCGAGAGTCAACGGGTGATAATGGCTTAAATGATGTATCTCAAGACTCTCTTCCTTTTCCATAACGGCAATCTTGAGAGCACTAAAAGAAAGAGCTCAAGCATTAATGAAGTCACCCAAGTCCCTCACAGTGGAATTATATATTAATTATTTATAACATTCGTTTAATAATTATGTGCCTAAAAAATTCATCTTACAATTATTCAACTTTAATTAATTTATTATTTTTGACTAATACTAAATTTGATCATTTAAAAAAAAATACTATTCTAAACTCTATTTCCATTTTTTCAAGTTGAATATTAAAGTTTTTCGTGTTGGAATCACCCAACTTGCAGCTTTGAATAAGTATAAAAAAATTATATTTTTAAATTAAATGAAGATAAATATAAAAAAAATAATAGAGACAAAAGTTTTATAATAATAAAACAAAAGTAAAATTTACAACTAAATAAGAATAAAGTTGATAAAACTTATGTATAGTTTTTTAAATTAATGATTTAGATTATGAAGATTTTAATGAAATAGAAAATGATTTTAGAAAAACTGTTGCAAGTCAGTTAAATATGGAAGGTGTGAAGTCGCTTATGTTTGAGATGGATACCTTTAATGCCACTGAGCTAAAGAAGGAAACAAAAAGACAAATAACAAGGAAATTATTCCTCTATAGAATCAGAGAAGAAGAGTTATAAGAGAGAAGGATAACCTGGATGCCGGACGGCATTTTACGTGGACAAAATATCCGCATCCCCAACAACAGTAAAACCATTGATTTCTGTATATGCTCTCCGAACAGATTTTGCAAGAGAACTTGTCATCTCCATTTGGTAGAGAGTGGGTGAGAGTGAGATCGTGATCATGATGGTGAGAATCATTGCTAACTTTAACAGTGGGGGGTAAGAAAGGACATGCCTGGTTGACCCAGGATCGACACTCAGTGCACAGATAGGAAGTACTTCCTTCGTGTTTTCTGCCGCAATCATCGCACAATAAATTGCTCGACTTCTCAATGGGAATCATCTTGTGCTTGTGATCACTTCCATGCTCCATCATCTCCTTGGGCGGTTGTTGAGTTTTGATCTTGATTGAAGCGCATTTTATGTCAACATAGAAGTCGCAATGGCCACAATAGTAAGAGAATTCCGTGGGCCGCACTTGCCTACAAATATCACACGTGTAGCAATTCCCGTAACGATCAGTCCTTGGAAGCAGAGAAAGTTGATGTTCTATGTGGAAAGGATGCATCGTCAGTTTTTCCGGGAGTTCCGCACAGAATTTGTGCAGAAAGAAGTAACATGGAGTGCAAGTATACACTGGGCCGCCTGATGAGATTGGTTGAAGACAGCCGTAACAAAGAACACCTTCAGCTTTGTTATCTTCATCGAGGGCCAACCTGTGATTATGGCTCAAATGCTGTCTCCCCTGATTTCCTCCCTCGGTCTCTCGACTCTCTTCCTTTTCCATCAAGGCAATCTTGATGAAATCAGTAAAACTAAAAGAAAGAGCTCAAGAATTAATGAAGTCACTCGGATTGGATATATAAGCAAAGATGATGTTAATAACCAATCAATTACGATCTCTTATTATATATAGTGGATTACAGATGATGCCTTCCTTGGATTTCAAGTTCTGGACATATACTGTTAATTACTTGGTGATGGAGCAATACAATTAATTAAAGCTAATTAAAGGAGTGAATAAACCCATCCTCCACGCC
>JAVXUM010000021.1:26723043-26738136 GCA_035590655.1 Pouteria glomerata
TTTATTTCATGTTAAATTTTTATTTTTTAAATATTTTTTAAATTTTTATTTTTATTTTTAATTATTTTATTTTTAAAAATAATGAGTTTAGCAGATCAATCTGAATCCAAATCTATTAATTCTTCAATCTAACAGATATAAATTTATTAGGTTACGAATTTGATAGAGTAGATATGGTCCAGATTTGATCTTGACCAGATCTAACCAATTGACAAGTCAGCAAACGCCCAAACAGGTACTAAGAGTGAGTCTTTTTTATCATTTGATCTTTATATATCATAGTCTTCCTAAATGGGAAACATGAACCGAGCTCCTCTGGAACATCATCTAGCTTAAAAATTTTTAATACTAAAAATAAGAATTTTTTTTTACTTTATTCAATTTTTTGAAAAAAAAAAAAAGAAAAGAAGAGAGAGAGAGAGAGAAAGATTTACTGATTCAGATTATGAATATTTTAATAAAATAGAAAATGATTTAGAAAAACCGTTGCAAAGTCAGTTAAATGGGAAGGTGTGGAGTCGCTTGTTTTTGAGAACTTGCCAAGAGAATTTGACATGGATACCTTTAATGCCACTGAACTAATGGAGGAATTAGAAAGAAAAATAACAAGGAAATTATTCCTCTACAAAATCAGAGAAGAAGAGTTCTAAGAGAGAAGGATAACCTGGGTGCCGGACGGCATTTTATGTGGACAAAGTATCCGCAATCGGAACAAGAGTAAACCCATTGATTTCTGTATACTCTCTCCGAACAGATTTGGCAACAGGGCCTGGATTTGTAATGTTCATATGGGATAGAATGGATGAGAGCGAGATCGTGATCATGATGGTGATCGCCATCACAAACTCGAATGGTGGGGGATAAGAAAGCACATTCCTGTTTGACCAAAAATCCACATTCAATGCATATATAGGAACTTCCTTCGTGTTTTCTGGCGCAAACATCGCACAATAAATTGCTCGATTTCTCAATGGGAATCAATTTGTGCTTGTGACTTCCATGCTCCATCTCCATGGGCTGTTGAGTTTTGATCATAATTGAAGCGCACTTTATGTCAACAAAGAAGTCACAAAGGTCACAATTGTAAGAGAATCCCGTGGGCCGCTCTTGTCTACATATATCACATGTGTAGTTAATCGAAGGATCACCAGCCCTTGGAAGCAGAGAGAGTTGGTGTTCTATGTGGAATGGATGTGCCATTTTCTCCGGAAGTTCAGCACAGAATTTGTGCAGAAAGAATTTACATGGAGTGCAAGCATACACCGGGCCTGATGAGATTGGTTGCAGACACCCGAAACAAAAAACACCTTCTGGAACTTCGCTAACTTCAACCGGGGTCAACCAGTGATCATGGCTCAAATGTTTCAGCCCTAGATTTTCCATACAGACAATATTGGAAGCAGTAAAAGAAAGAGCTGAAGAATTAATGAAGTCACTCGGATTGGATATGTAAGCAAAGATGATGTTAATAACCATTCAATTTTGATCTCTTATTATATATAGTGGATTACAGATGATGCCTGCCTTGGATTTCAAGCTCTGGACATATTCTGTTAATTACTTGGTGATGGAGCAATACAATTAATTAAAGCTAATTAAAGGAGTGAATAAACCCATCCTCCACGCCAGTTACATACCACTTTTGCTCTCTGAAAGTTAATAAAAGTCCTTCGAATCAAAGCTGCGAAAGCAGTGGTACTACGTAAATTATTATGTCTGAGTTTTTATTAAAGAAATATGAGCTAGGTGTATCTCATTTCTCGTTTGTAATTAGAGACAAAGTGAGTGATCGTCTTTACGTATCTTTTGTAGCGAAGTAATGAATATAGGAGAAAGTGAATAACTTGACACAAAAGCTCAAACTCCCAACACGCAAGTATAAAATGCTAAACGATTAATTCCGGAATCTCCATCCTGGTAGCAAAGTAATGAACATACGAGAAAAGAATGATTTTATAATTCTCTAGCTCAAGCTCTCAACACGCAAGCATGTAATATCAAAATATATATCTGTTCCAGGACCTTTTTTTGCCACTAATGTTATAATGTAATTTATTAATTAATTATAACATTATTTAATAATTATGTGGCTAAAAGTTAAGTCTTGCAATTATTCAACTTTAATTAATTGGTATTGATATTAATTGAATTTTATAAGTAATGAGTTTTTTATTATCTTAAAAAATAAAATAATGCAAATTATATGAATAAAAGAAAAAGAAATTATTATTTTTCATGAATATAATGATATTTAGAAAAAGATAATGATATTATTACATAAAAAAAAATATTTTTCATTATTTTAAAATCTCTTTTTTATTATATACTTGATAATTGCATCATAAATATCATTTTTGTGATTATTCATATCCACAATAATATCATAATGATATTTAGATTATAAGAAAGAGATTTTATATTCACAGTAAAATGATGTGAATTAAAACTAAAATATAATGATATTATTATTATTATTATTATTATTATTTGCATTATTATCATCTAAAGAATAATTAAAATAATTTATTATGTAATTAGACCTGACTTGGTCCCATATTCGTTTCAAATTTTGTTATTCATTCTGTAAAAACAATCCTTACCCATTTGTTTAAATTCTGAAATTATCTTATAAGAATAAAGAAAATGCATGCGTGTGACCGACCTCTGGAATTAAATTGTAATCCTTACCTTATAAGCTAGGTAGAAAGAACACATTGCCAGTAGTAGAGACCATAGCTTCGCCTCGATAATATAATTTTTATATTCGCTATATTTGATCCGTAAAAATAGAATGAACTTCATTTTCATTTTAATCTATTCTCGTATTTTTTATTAAAAAAAATTAAGTCAAAATGCTATTCGTTAAAAATAACTAAGAAGTAAAGGACTCAGGCAAGAGGATGGATAATTGAACAGTAGGCAAAAAATTACTATTAATCATGGGAAAAGTAAAGCATGGAAAGAGGGGAAAGGACTTTAATTTTATTCATAAACACAATAATAGTACGGTTTAAAACCCAAGCCATTTCTAAGAGAAATGCCACCAACCCAGGAGACAAATGAGCCCAAAAGTGAAAGGACTAATTTTCAATTGTCATCGGTCTCAATCTTCTCAGGGTAATTGGAGTTATCCAACGTTAACTTCAGAATTACAAGAATTAATAGATGTACGTACAAATTAACTTGAACAACTGAATTATCAAAAAAGAAAAAAAAAATAAAGGACTAATTTCCATCAAGCTGTGTAAACGCATAGCTTCAATATGTTCTAATTACAGTACGGATTAAACAATCTTTTTCACACACATACTATCAGATTGAATGACCCTATTAAGTTAGAATTGACAAATATATATTGTCAAACATATACATATGTGTGTGTGTGTGTGTGGTGGAAAGGGGGGGGGGGGTGTTGTTGGATACTCCATTTTGAGACAAATCTGGATTTCTAAATGGCTAATACAAAGTCTGGATTTTCAAATGACTTATAATAGGAAGGAATGGAAACCTGACTTGAATGTCGAGGCCACTTCCAGCTACTTCCCTGCTGGCTGCTAATACTATATCCGGCTATTTACACTGCTAGTCTCCGGTGGAGCTCCAGTCCCATCTTCATAGCTCCATTTTCAGTTGATTTGGGTGCAGACGTGCTGTGCCAACAAAAAGATTTGAAATTAGTTGTGGGATTTTAACTTTGTTAGGTTTAGGATGAAAAAAAAGACATGTTTCAAAACCATTAATTCCATAACATGTTTTTAAAACTGAAAAAATGCATTCGGTTAATCTATTCATAAAGTGATTTTGAAAACAAAAAATAGTAGAACTGCATTTGGTAGAATAATTTGGAAAACGAAAGAGAAGCATGCGAACCCAAATTAATATATTTATATCTTTATATTTATATTTATATAAACATTTTTCAAACACATGAATCCGAATTACAACCCCTGATGCTGAGGAGGACATTCTAACTCCTCGTTTGATGATCGATGGTTGGGCTACCTAGGGTTGAGTGTTTCCCACTCATTTGTTTGTGATCTTTTCTGGCTTTGGCTGGATAATAAAATTCACCATAGAAAGAATTTCACAACACCCTTTTTTCCATACTTCCCTTACCATGTTAGGTGTATTATGAATAGCCAATAAAAATAAATAAAAGAAAAAAGTGACAGAAAACTGCATCTCAAAATGAAATTTACCTGAATTTGTTGAAGAACTGTGAGTCATTAGTGAATTCTCTGGCGTAATGAAGTTGGGGTTGTCTTCTCTTCCCCAAACTGGCTGATGAAGGCCATCAAACTGGCACAACTGCTGATACTGTTGTCTGTTCCCATTAACTTGTTCTTCCGGCCACATTAGTGGCATAACCATGCTTGGGAGATTATTATCCATTAGAGATCCACTCTGCAAATTATAAACGGTTAAATTTAAAAACAGACATATATATGGTCAACTATGAACTTGAATAATGTGCCAAATTTTTAAGCAACATGGTCTATGAACAAGTGAAGCTCAGCAGAACCACTGAATGGAAATTGCCAAAACTCTGGTCATTGAGGATGACGATTTAGCTTGGAAGTTTGAAGGACCATTTTGGTGTAAGCTTCGAATTTGGGTTGATGGGATAGAAGACAAAGTTTGACGAAGGGTTTGCTTCCCCCATAAATTCACATGGTTCCACAACACATTCTTGACTTCATATGATTACCAAAAATATAGTGACGTGCGAAAGTAAAGGATACTGTGCTTATAGGTTCGAAAATAGAAACAGCTGCCAATGAGCTCTTCAGAAGGTCACATTTCCCACTCTATGTGTTTACTATTGTCCTTGTGAATTTAGTAATTCATCATGGGTGTTATTTACCACACAAGCAACAAAAAAGTGATGAGAATTTTCTAACATGTGCCACCACATACCAAGGCACAGCTAAGTAGTAAAACATTGTTATTATTGTCATAGCAAAACAAGTAATAGCAGAAGTAATACAAAATTGACTATAGAGGCAACTATTAGCTCAATATTAGGAAATAGGTTGTGCAATACTTACTTCTGCAGCCAATAGGCTATCAAGGTTGAAATCAATTCTTGGATTAACAGCCGCAAGTCTCATTGATAAGAACTGAGATCAAACATTGATGCAATCAGAAAAAGATCAAAGCAACAGAGGAGATATTTTTGAAGCATCCTTGGTGATTGCCAAGTGAACATGGAGCTCTATACCCTTTTGTAGGATTATTCCACAATTCATTGGCTTCATAATCTTTTAAGAAAATAAATCTTTTAATCTTATTGTCAACCAAATGATACGAAAAGTGACAAATTCAACAAAATGAATATAAAAGTGCTATCTGATTTCCAAAGAACTGAAGATTTATTTTTTCTTTAGTATAGTTTTTTGCTAACACTCCTTAGATCCTGCAATGCTGGAGGTTTTGTACACTGGTTTCCCTTCCCTTTATAGTTTTTGGCTCCACAGAACAAGTTCTTACAGATAATTCCATCCAAAGAATAAACCATTTCTTATACAGACAAAAAGAACACCCAAGATTATACAGTTCTATATCAAATGCAAAGGATGCCTTGGGCCTAACCTCCACTTGACGCTGCAGACGCTGTACGTGGTTAATGATCTCATCCAGCACCATAGCTGTACCTGAAATCTGCAGAGAAACATAACTCCATACAAAAATAGATGCTTTTGCAACTCAATACAATCCAGTGGAACTTTTATGTGAATTGTAATTGGGTTGAAATACAATTTAAATAAACATCCCAGTTTTTAAACTTTTCCTAATCTAAAGTTATTACACATAAAGAGCGGCCACCACAAGCTTTCTGTCATGCTGCCGTATGTCAGTTTCTTGAATAGAAAAAGGACAGAACTTCCACAAGTTGAACTGTCTTGACATTTCACATTAAAATTGCATTTGTACCTCAACAACACTAACAAGCAATTTAAGGCCAGTACCCACTGGTTTTCTATAATTACACTCACCAAATAATTCCAGATATCCAAAGACAGTTCCAACCACGAACTCGATTTCAAATGCTTTTAAATGAATAACATATAAGACCCATAGAAGGTGGTTTTTCTTTAAATGGAGAGTATTTTTTTTTAATAAGTAAATCAAGAATGAATTTAAGCAACCAAATTGCAAAAGAGTGAATTTGAAAAGTGCGAACACTCAAGGAAAGAACAAATTTGAAACTACTTTTTGGTTGTCTGCTAATGTCAATCCAGATTTATTTCATTTTCTTGATCCTGTTGAGCATATGGAGGTACTCAGCTTGTAATACCTTTTTTTAGAGCCCTTCTATATGTGTAGCCTCCTGTTGATGCTTTTAATATATTATTTGCTTATCAAAAAAACAAATAAATAAATAAAACAAATTTGGAACTATTTGTCAATCAAATGAGTCTTTGAGGGCAGACTAGAGGTAACTCCCAGAATCGTCAATGGAAAACCAAAGATCAAACAATGATAGCATGGATTGTAAGTTGCACCAAATTAGCTGTTTCCTAAACTTTGTACCCTAGTCAGTACAACTTACACATTATATTTGTAGTTATTGACCAGCTCCAACTTTAAACCTCCATCGAGATCCTAACCTACATAAGAGATTGTATTATTTGTATATCACAATTGACCACAGAGACCCAGTGTATTATTATGTGGATGAAAACTAGAGTTGATAGTTTTCATAGAAATAACTCTCCAACCACCACGGGTAAAAGAACACCTTCAAAATCTTGAAAACATCATGATCAGTGGTCCCAAAAAAGAAGACTATGGCTGGGTGTAATAATCAATCCAGTTGTCTTGGGCCATTATAACCCAAACAAAGAAATAATAAATAAAATATTCTAAAATACTTTGAAAATTACTTTTTGGATTGTCTACTCCAGATTAAGTTCATTTTCTTATTGTGGTGAACCATCACATCATATTGTTACAATTTGGTATATGGTTGTCAGCAAGTGCTTTGGTGAGAAATTTTATTCCCTCTAGCCTCCCCAATTTTATTAAGGCTCCATTTGATAACTCAAAAGAAGTTAACTTTCTTTTTTGGCTACTTTTTTGTCTTATATGACTTTTTGTCAACATAAATATTTTTTTTTGTTTGGTATATTGCAAAAAAAATCCTCAAAAATAAGAAAACCAATGTGTGGGTAATAAAATACAACATATTTTAAATAAGTCAGCTTTTTTTTCACTCATAGGTGGATTTTTTAATTTTTAAGCATTTTTTTTTAAATGTCACAAACCTAAATGCTCAAAAACAAAGAAGAAAAATCAAATTTTGGTTAAAAAAAAAAAACTACTGCAACTTTTTGCTTTTTTTGCAAAATGTCATGGTTAGCACCATATAGCACTTTCAAAACTGAAGAAATCAAAATATCCCAAGTCAAGGGGATCCACAGAGTCCTAAACATCCCCGTAACTTGTACACCACGCACACTTCCTAAGGCCAGTTAATGGACAAATCCCAATACAGCCCACCAAAAGGGAATTTATCTCATTTCAAATCTATTATTTCAGCCCAACAAATTAAATTCCAGTATTATCTTCTTACACCTTCCCTTAAAAATTAGATAATGCCACCACCCATTGTTAACGTCATGAGATATTATGCAACAGATACGAAGTGTGACAGATATAAAATAACTTAAATTTAGTATAAGGACCCTCGCAATAATTTAGGTGGCATTTGGTTTAATTTGGTGTTTTTTATTTTCTGTTTTCTATTTTATGTGTTTTATGTTCTAAAAATTTCAAAACATGAAAACAAAAAATGTTATGTTTTCCCTATTGAGTTAAAAATACTCAAAATGATTTTTTACTATTTTTCATTTTATGTGTAAATTCATTTTCTGTTTTCTAAAATAAAATTTGAAAACACAAGTGACCAAATGTGTTTTAACTGTTTTTCTTGTTTTTAAAAGTTTAAAATAAAAAATAAGATCAAAACAGAAAATAAAAAACAAAAACTGAAAACAAAAAATAAAAAAACAAACCAAATGAGACCCTAGTAACACCATACCACAACAATCACAGAAAATTAGCAAGGAAAAACAAAATTAGCGAGGCAAAACAAAATTAGGGCCCATTTCGAAGCGAAATTTTCAAAAACTTTTGGTAATTTTTTGACAGAAGTTGATAGATGCAACTTTTTATACGTTTGGGTAAAAATTTAAAATTTTTAATAATTTTTAGTCATCTAGTAAAAAGTTGAAAAAATTTTCATGAACTTTCAGTTTTTTGGTTAAAAAGTTAGAATAATTTTCAAGAATTTTTAACAATTTTTTAGGTGTTTTCAAATGCCAAAAAAATAAATAAATAAAAGTTACTAAAAATTCTCTCTCTCTCCTTTTTTTAATTCCAAACGGGCCCTTATTTGTCAAATGAATGGAGTGCTAATTCGTAATGACAAAAGTAACCTTAAAAGGACTCCCAACGAACCTTTACACCACTGGCTCGACACTTTCCTAGATGCAAAAGAGACACCTTTTTGTTTAAAAGTTGACAATGACAATAAACCTTACTAAAAAGCCTAACTTAAAGATATAATTACACCTTTAGATATCAAGTCTACACGTATTATCACCACATAATCCAAATTTCAACCAAACTAAGCAATAACGTAATCCACATGAACAATTCCAACAAAAGGAAGATGAAAGTGACAACCTTGTTGCATCCTGGGACCAGTTCCTGCAGTAGCTTCATCCGAGCATTAATCTTCTCTCTCCTAGCCTGTAATTAAGCACAAGCAAAAATTAATTAATTTATTTATTATTAATTATGTAATCCACTATTAATTAATAGTGTTTTAGTGTGAGATTGGTACTCTCTCAGCTAAGCTATGGCTATCAGTGGCTTGGCCGCGGCGAGCTCGGACGTGAACGTAGGGAAGCTTCTCGTCGTCGCCAGAGACATCATTTGCGACGCTTTTACTCTTTTTCGTCGACCCCTTTGGCTAATTTGATAAAAAAGAGACGTTGAATTAAATTACGGAGTGATAATTAACCTATAGAGGAAACCTAGAAACACCAATTGAAAGCGGTAAAGTAATTACCTTCTTCTCTCGCTCTTTCCGCTTTGTAGATTTTTTATTGTTGTTCAGAAGATTTGGATCGGAGGAATTTGGGATTGAATCCGAATCAGCTGGTTCTTGTTTCTCTGTGTGCGTGTTGGGATTTGAATCCGGCGGAATTGAGCTCGTCTCCGGCGAGTTTATGGCGGCGGCCTCGGCGAATAGTGAGAACCTGGAGGGTTGTTCGAGTAGGGCGGTATTGGAGGGGAAAGTCGGAGTGCAATTAACAAACGGTCTCTGAGGATCGATTCGGGGATGTCTACTCCAAGCTTCGCCGGAAATTGCTGCCGGAGGGTCGGCTGTTTCGGGCGAGTGTAAGAGCTCCATCGCTTGGTTGGCCGGAAGCTCAAGAAGAGCGGTGAAGGAACTGGCAGTCTCCGGCGGCGCCGCCATTAGTCTCTGAATTTCTTCACCGAATTGAAGTGATTCGACTCCAAGTTGTTCGGTTCTCTCTCCGCAACTCGCGGATCTAACCTCATTACCTGAAATTAGCTCCATCGAACGGCACAAATTGCTTCCAATCGAAAGGATAACGACCCACAAACTCTACCAACCCAATCCTCAATCGAACAAGTCCAATTCAACTCCAACACAGTTTATCAGCAAATTTCGAAACAAGCCCACTTGGGTAAGTGTAGAAAAACAAACACGGCTAAGAACAGGCGTCGAATTCGAATTCTACAAAAATGGCTATGGACAGATGATGAAGCACAAAGCGCCAAGTGGAGCACTTCCCAATTGCAGAGTAATCTTCAATAATACCTTGAAGAATTCTATACGGTACTTCAACGACGGTAAATATCCCCCCTCCCTCTCCCTCTCTCTCTCTCTAAAAGATTGCCTCTGGGTTCTGAGCCAATTGAAGTATAGCTAAAGCAACGTTGGTGTTTGGGTTTAAAAATAAAATAAAAAAATGAAAACTTCAATTTTTTTTAATTAAGTTTGAATTTAGACTCTACTTTTTTTAATAATGTGCACTTAGATTTGTTACCATCCAACTCTTTTAACCTCCAAAATTGAAGAATATTTGCGTAATTTCTTTTGTCTATATCATCTTTAGTTTAATGTTAAAATTTTTGTTGCACCATTAATACATTTTAATTTATTATTATCAACTCAATTAATGTCTTTGAAGTATGAAAGGTCCTGTTAATTCATTTATAATTTCTTCCATGTAATTCATAATTTATTAATGTATTCCTCTTTCACCATTTAAGCAAAATGAAAGTGTAAAAAAAAAACTCTTATGATATGTTTGGTATGGGGTGAAAATTTTAAGAATAAAAAATTACAAGATAATTGTTATCTGACTAACGATTATTAAGATAACAAATTTTATCGTACTTATATTTGGAACAAAAAATTAAATATTATCCAATAAGAATTATATTATATTTGAAATGTTAAAAATTTTAAAAAAGTAAAAGTTAATTGCAAAATATTGTAAATATATATTTTATTGAAGTAATGAGAATAGGGTAAGAAATTTTCATTACCCTTCGTTACCCACGTCCTCTCAGAGTAAACAATTTACCCCTGTATGGATAATGATTAGCTTTAGAGTCATTGCTACCCTCATCCCAATATACGTAATGAAAGGTTAAATTACCCCAATAACCTTTACCTCTACTACCCCAAAACAAATATGTTCTTAGAAGATATTTGTTTTAGTATATTTGTTTGGGAGATAATGAAGGATAGATTTTATTAGAGTAATTTTTACTTTCTATTACATCAATTTGAATGAAGGAGTAACAATTACTCTGAAAGGGTAACAACTACCCCATATGAAAAATCTTAAGCCACGATTCCTTATAAATAATTATAATATATATTATAAAATAATAATTTATTTAATTAAATTAAAATTAATTAATTATTAAATTATTTTATCTGATTACCAAAAAAATATTTTATTAAAATAATATTTAATAAATAATATTATACTACTGAAATATTAATTTATGACTAAAGTTATTTATCTTTCCAAATTAAAATTAATGTTTAGTAAATAATAATTACTTATTAAAATATTTTATTTATTAAAATATTTTATTAAATGAAAATTATTTCTCATAAATAATAATTTACTAGATTATGTATTCTATTAATATAATTTATTTGAATAAACTAAAATTATTTATTTTATTAAATTATTTTATGAAAATAAAAATAATTTTTAACAAATAATAATTCATTATTAAAAGTAATTGTTATTGAAATGTTAATCAATGATAAAATTATTTTTATAGTTAATATTTTTATTTAAAATTATATTTAATAATCTATATTTTATTAAAATTAATTATTATTAAAATAACAATTATTATGATAATTCATTTTATTGTAATATTTTACTAAGCTTAAATATTAACTTTTAACTTTTGGTTAATTTACTCTCATTCAAAACACAATTAACTTTTAACCCTTTAAAATTTTTACCATTTCAAATATAATATAATTATTACCAGGTAATATTTATTTTCTCAATCCAAACATAAATATCATAAATTTGTTACTCTGTTAACAATTACTTGGGTAACAATTACTCAATTAATCTTTTACCTCTAAATTTTTCACCTTATACCAAATGTTTTCTTAAAAGAAAAAAAGAATAACAGTAGGTTTTTAAATTAATTAATAGCTAAAAAAAGATTAAAAATCATAAGACCAAATTTATTCTCTTGTTTAAACAATAATGATAAATAGATAATAATTTATGTAAAGATAAAATTACT
The DNA here is from genome assembly GCA_035590655.1 of Pouteria glomerata. NCBI lineage: Eukaryota > Viridiplantae > Streptophyta > Magnoliopsida > Ericales > Sapotaceae > Pouteria > Pouteria glomerata. The sequence goes on from JAVXUM010000021.1 coordinate 26,734,879, forward strand.
TACAAATTGACAGGTTTTAGATATGTTATTTATATTTATAAAAAATGATAAAAAAAATTACGTTAAAATAAGAAATTATTGTACAAAGAAAAATTAACTTTTTTATTTGTATATAAATTCTCCCATTTATTTTTAATTTTTATTTTTTTGTAATTGATAAATGTTAATAATACACTTGAAACTATTAAAATTAAAAAAAATTAACTTCTTCCAAATTGTCAAATAAAACGAGAGTAAATAAAGTACAAATACGATATTAATAATAATAAATTAGATTGCAACATGAGTGTTGTGGTGCTTAGCCTAAAGAATTAAAAAGTAAGAGTTTTGCAACCCCTTATATCGTGAGAGTATAATAGTCACTTTATAGTGTATAGTTTTTGAAGCATTAAATTTGGATGAAATATTTAACTAGAGGGGGTCTAAGTGAGTGTTATACAAACCTTAGAGTTTAGGTGCACAATAATAAAATTTGTAGGATTTAAGTGTAAAGAAACAAAACCACAAAGGATATGAGTGAAATAAACCCATTAAATTTTATCATGTCTCATTTTTATACCAATTTTTAAATTTTTTGAGCAAATCAAAGATCACCTAACGCTCTCTCTCTCTCTCTTATTAGAGTGGAAGATTTTTGCAGAATTCAACAAAGTCTTGCTGAGTGTTATTATGTTGAAATTTATTTAGAAAGATGCTTAATATAATTTTTTACTTATTAATTTTGTAACAGCCCGAGACCAACACCGCTTGAAAATATTGTCCGCTTTGGCCCGTCGGGTCTCTCCCCGGCAAGCCCTCACGGTTTTGTTCTTAGCGAGAGATACCCCAGTGCCCCTCAAAAACGCGTCCTCCTGTTACAGAGTTCACAACAGAAGTTATGGGGTCCCACCACCCACAAGAAGATATTTGTCCCCGGCAAGCTCCTCTGGCCCCTCAGGGTTTTGTTCCTTCCCCCGGCTTACCCGGGTCCAGACGCGTCTTCAAGGGAGAGGTTTCAACCCCCTACTTATTAGGCAGGTTTCATTCTCCTCTCCAATCGATGTGGAATCTTACAATCCACCCCCCTTGGGGGGCCCAGCGTCCCCGCTGATACACCGATCCGGCACCGGCTTTGATACCATTTGTAATAGCCCGGGACCAACACCGCTTGAAGATATTGTCCGCTTTGGCCCCTCAGGTCTCTCCCCGGCAAGCTCTCACGGTTTTTTTCTTGGCGAGCGATACCCCAGTGCCCCCCCAAAACGCGTCCTCCTGTTACAGAGTACATAGCAGAAGTTATGGGGTCCCACCACCCACAGGAAGATATTATCCCCGGCAAGCTCCTCTGGGCCCTCAGGGTTTTGTTCCTTCTCCAGGCTTATCCGGGTCCAGACGCATCTTCAAAGGAGAGGTTTCAACCCCCTACTTATTAGGTAGGTTTCGTTCTCCTTTCTAATCGATGTGGAATCTCACAAATTTTTTTTTTTATTTTTGACTTCTTTTAACCTTTTTTAATAAAAAAAAATAATTCTCTTCAAAGAAAAAAACAATTGTTACACCCCTAACATGATTGTTCGGGATAAATGATATGAGAATATGGAAACTAATAAAATGAAATGAAAACCTATACTAAGGTCAAGTCATAAAATAACTAAACTCGTCTCTCATTCTCATATTAAATACATAAAAATAAAAATAATATAACAGCATGATATCAAACATCACATCCCGGTAACACAATCTAAAACTTATCCAACCAACACACATCATCATATTACAATCTCAAAATATAATAATTTAGGACTCACACCCCGAGTCACACAAACAAAATACACTATCCAACAATAAATAAGATCAAGTACTCAGTCAATCCATAAGTCAACTTAACTCCGAGTGGGTACTCTCTGGTCTGGCCGGATCACCTAAAATATAAATGGGATGAGCAAACTTGTCCAGCAGGGAGGACGTGCCGGTGTGCACAAGTGAACAATAATCCACATATCATGATAATCACAACGATCTCTATAAAAATATAATATATCAATACATATATAATGCTATACAATATAATGGTCAATACATTTTCTAATCTCTATTTACTCATAACCTTATTCTGCGACAAATGACACCTAATAAAGTACGCAGGGTCACCAACTACATCATTTAACGCTCACGGCAAACGTATATCTCAATATATATCACGTGCAAGGAACCGAGTCATACTCCCACGGGTGTAAAACTTAGGGGCACCGAGTTACACCCCATGCCCCTTCTGCTAGAAAACCGAGTTGCAGAAAACCGAATTGCACCTCTAGTTAGGCATCTACTTAGCTCAAGCAGGGTCTGACTGCAGTCCGAAAAAATCTCATAATCATATAATCTCAATATTAACGTCCCAACTCCTAATGATTAAGCTTTAATCATATATATAATGATTGGAGATCATCTGGTATTTTAAAATAAAATTTTCTTATTTTCTCAAAACTATGAATCCTATTTATATATATAACTCGTGCCTTGGCACGTCAATCACATCAACATGACACTCTTAATCAATCAGTAATCACATATCAAACCGAATGATGCAACCCAATCCTACGCGCATGATATGCTCAATCATATAAACAAATATCATCTTAATATAAACATGCATTCTCATTAGGCTAAAGGATGATTTGGGGTTTCATTTAATCTTTTAAAATCAACGTCTAAGGATTCCTGACAATAATCAATGTTTAAAACTTCAAAATATATTAAATATAGGAACACCAACATTCTATTGTTCGAACACGTGTTCGAACGATAAGCTATTCGAATCCATGTTCGAACACTCATAAGCCAAAAGGATTGTTCAGACCCGTGTCCAAACTCCCATGAATCAAAAGAACCGTTCAAACCCATGTCCAAACACACATGACCAAGAGAGGTCATTCGGGCCCCTGTCTAAATAGCGGTGCCCATCAAGGGCTGTTCAAACCGATAATACCCAAAAATCCACTCTTAGGTCATTCTTCAACCGTTTTCAAATTAAAATACACAAATTCATCCATTAGAGTCACAATATCAACAATTTATCACATATAATTATATAAACATCTCAATAACATATTTATTCAACATTATTTCAACAATGACTTCGATAACATGAAATCTCAACATATATATGCATATATACACCTTCATATATATATATACACAATTACAAATCCACTAATATTTTACCAAATCAAGCAAATGATTTATCAAAAGCATACTAATCACAAATATAAATACATATAT
>JAVXUM010000021.1:26741384-26761943 GCA_035590655.1 Pouteria glomerata
ACGGTATTTGATTTGATTTTTATTTTTTATTTTTTATTTTATGTATTTTATGTTCTAAAAATTTCAAAACATGGTAATAAAAAATGTTATATTTTCCTTATTTTGAGTTAAAAATACTCAAAATAATTTTTTTTTCATTTTTTATTTTATGTGTAAATTTATTTTCTATTTTCTAAACAAAATTTGAAAACACAGGTGATTAAATGCATTTTAAATTGTTTTCCTTATTTTCAAAAGTTCAAAATGAAAAATGAGCTTAAAATAAAAAATAAAAAATAAAAACTAAAAACAATAAATAGAAAAATAAACCAAATAAGGCTTAAATTTTTGCATTTTTGGATACCATTTTTATAATTTTTTTAAATTTTTATGAATATAAATAGCATAATTAAGAAGACGAAAAGTAAAATAATAATAATAATAATTCAGTAAAAAAAAAGTCAAAATAGAAGCAGTTGGGCTAGTTATTTTCTAACTAAGCCTAAATCGTTAGGTCTTGATTAATTAAATAAAATGCTTGATTTTACTTAGAGGAAAAAAAAAAAGGTAAAAGAAAAGGGTTTAATTGAATAATTTTCATACATTATTGTCTTCGGGGAACAAATTTGTGGTATGACAGTCAATGGCTATGACTCCATCCACGTCCACTTTAGAATTACCGTAGATGTATTTATTCTGCAGTTATAAAATCTAAAATATAGATAGTTGCCTCTTAAATCAAAATTTGTTAACTCATTTTGCATCTGTCAAAAAATTCAAATTTAATTTCTTCAATTTTCAATATTTTTTTAATTTTTTCTCTCTAACTTTTAGTAGATGAAAAGAAATTATCACAAGAGTGTGACTGCAGCTTCGATGGTCATGGAGTCTCTTTACTCGCTCACCGACCCCAGTTCGGACCGGTGCCTCAACCCCCTCCCCCAAGCTCACCAATCAAAAAAAACAAAGAAAAAATTTACCACAAGCACAAAGTTACCACCTTTCTCCAAATTTCTTTAAATTTTAAGATGTTACTAAATACAAAAAAAATAAAAATAAAAACACTAAATCACCAAAAATTTTATTTTTTTAGACTTCGAAAATACCCTTCAATATAGTTACAATTTTTTAATAAATTTAGGTATTCCAAATGCCCTATTTGATATTTTTAATTTCCTCCTTGTTGGTCTTCAGTACTCTACACATGCATTTATTTGGGTCCTGTTTGGTGAATCAATTTTTACCAAATTTTAATTATTTTTTATACTTTTTTTAATTAAATTTTAACACATATCATCTTTATCTCAAATTAACTGTAATTTTATTATATTTTTTTGTCAAACTTTTTTCTTCCAAACACCCCTTTAATTATTGCTAAACCAATCCCAAAAATTACCCTTAAAATTTTGGATTTTGAGTTTCATTTGACCTGCGTTTAGAAATTAATAACCCAAAATTTATATTAGGTTTAAACGTTGGCATCTATTACCAGAATTTAATTAACTTATCCTAAATATAACAAATACAAAATGTATTTAAAACCGGTAGTCTAACAATTTTATACGTGCGATGTTAATTGTTCATCTAATCGAATCCCTATTGAGTTATCAATGAAGATTAAACTTTATCTATTGACAACTTTAGTCACATTCGCTATAAAAGTAAAATCTGGGTTATGAATTGGTGTTATTATTTTTTATGCAAAAATTACCATAAATATCTGTTATTTTACATAAGAACTATTAATTTTTTTTTATCCAACAAATTTTATTATTTTTTGTATTCATTTAAATTATCAAAATTAGTTATGATACAATACTTAAAATATAAAATTTGATATTTTATTTTAATTATTTATGGTGTGTTTAAAATGATAAAAAAATGAAATAAAATAAGATAAATTATAAATTTGTAATTCGTGGAATGAGATAAAAAATAAATAATTTTTAAATATTTTTAAAAATTTTTAAAAATCTTTTTAATTTTTTAACACGCCAACAGATGCCTTACCGTGTTTTAATTTTCTAAGTGTTGTTAGTCTACGGCCGAAATTTTTTTTTTCCTATTTCTTTCTTTTGCTTTCATTTCTTTATATTTTTTCCAACTTAACTCCTTTTCTCAGTGGCCTCCTTGATTCTTTCTTTTTTTTTTTTAATTTTTTTTTTATTATTATTTTTTTAAAGAGTGTTGATAATTACTAATATACTACACCGCATATTTGTATGGTTCATGACTAAAAAACATAGCTATTTTTTCATTCAAGTTTCAATTATTATAGTGAAAAAATTCATTACGAGGGTGTAATAAGTAAAATAAAGGAGTGAAATTTGTTTATACTTTAATAATATGCAATTTTTGACATTCTTCATTTATTATACTTTAATCAGATTTTTTAAACTTTTATTTTTATTTTAAAAAAAAATTTAATTAAATTAAAATAGAAGCCTCAAATTAAATATAAATAAATTTTACCTTTTCATTTTCTACTTCAGTTTTTGTTTACTGTAATCTTTTAAAACTCATTTTATCTATTATATTTTAACATCTTGTTTGGCACATTAAAATTAATTAAAATTTATTTTTTTAATTAAGTTTATCGCATATTACTTTTATCTTAAAATATTATATTTTTATTATATGTTTTTAATCCAACTTCTATCAGCTAAGGGGGTGTTTGGGTGAAGGCAGAATTCTGAAAAACTCTGAAAGTCTCTGAAAAACTTTAAAATTTATCTCACTGCACGCCTTACGAACCTACAATTTATCTCATTTTATCTCACTTTTCATCGTACCAAACACCCTCTAAGCATCCCTTAACTTGTTAGTCTAATGTTATTTACTTCTTTGGCCACATCGCGTGGCATTGACTCTGCAATCAGTGAGGCGCAAAGGTACAGACCAAAAACCAAGGTGCCGTTACAAGAAACAGCTAAAAAGATCGTAGTCATAGGCGAAAAGATGGTAGTCATAGGTAAACAGAATTGGACAATAATTGACTTCACACTGCCCACGGCTGCCCCCATTGAATGATCGAAGGGTGCTTAGACGTTAAAAAAAATAATAAAAAGATAAAATTTTAATGTAAATATAATATATAACAAAATTTAATTAAAATAAAATATAAAAAATTTATAAATTTAAATTAATTTGAATAAATTAAATACTCTCTCAGTCTCTAATGATTAATTTATATGCATTTACTAATATTTGAAGTCTTTGAAATTAATAATTAAATAAATTTTCAATGAACTTAATAAAAATAAGAGTTTTTTCACTAAAATTTATCGTATTACGTGAGTGTTTAAAGTTGTAATTGTTATATAAATTTATAAAAATTATAATTTTATTATAAAATTTAAAATTTACAAAAATTTATAAAATTTTGTATGAGCTTTTGGTAATAATCGTTACTCTGAAAATCTCATGAACAACAACATTGGCTTTAAGTTCGCTTTCAATTCTTGTAATTCCTTGCATGCGGTCAAAATTGTTAAGAGGTTTTGCTAGCCACACCCATTACTCTTTCTTATAATTCTTTACAAAAATTGGTCAAAATCATTGAATTTTTTTTCTAAGCAAAATCATTAGATCTTTTGCCAGCCAGTACTCCCATTGTTCTTCCTTTAAATAAATTAAAAAAAAAAAAAAATGTAAGTCTTCTTATTCTTCACTAATCTTTTCTAACACTTCATTTTGCTTTTTAATTAATTTAAATTACAGAATTATTTTTTTTCTTTATATCATATATTTTGTATAATTATAATACAATAATACTCTTATACAAATATTCAATTCAATACATAATTATAATGTTACAATTATATTTATTTTATAATAAAAATATTTTGTTAACAAAGTATTGAAAAAATAACTTATCAAAAATATTTTTATTTCCAAATTTTTAAGATATGCAAGGAAATGCAATTTTAATTTGTCAAAAAACACCGTGTATAGCAGGTAAGTAACTCTGTAATAAAGATTTCTAATTCTAATTTTTTAAATATTTCTTATTTAAAAAAATCAAATTAAGTTTTTATAATAATAATACTTATGGTTATGTTTGATAAATTCTTTTTTTTTTTAACTTAATTTTTTAATATATTAATTTACTTGTTTTGGTAATTTTTATGAAAGATTCATATGGGTCTTCACTGGTGATAACAAAAGTTTAAATAGAAAAATAAATAAAAAGGATTATTTTTTGTTCAATTAAGTTAGAAAATAAGATAAAAATTATATTTGATATGAGTTAAAAATATAAGTATAAATAAAATTATTTTAGCCTTTAAAATATTTCTTTTCTATTATCTCGTACCCAACTAAGCACAATTATTTTTGTCAAAATTTGTAAATAATTATTTATGAAGAACGATTATGTTTATTCAAATTATATGTAAAAATAATTAGTTAAGAGGGATAATTTTATAATTTTATATAATGAAAAAAATAGAAATGATTGTTTTTTTTATTTTCAAACTAATAAAAAAGTCACACTAGGATAAAAAAAAATGGAGGATTTGGGGTTGATATAGTATTGTTATATCAGTCCCGTGACTTGTAATTATAATCATTAAATTAAAATTAAATATTTTAAATTTATTTATATTTTTTTAAAATTAAAAAATATAAATACTTTTAGACCGTTGAATTTAAATTTAGGGTGCGTTTGACATTCAAAAAAATAAAATAAAATTTTACAAATCTCTAAAAATACGAATTACGAGATTATAAAATATTATCTTTCTACTCACAACACAAAAAATGAGACACTAACTTTTTAAATTTTACACAATTTTATATTCATTACACAAAATTTAAGATATTAATTTTTTATTTTATACCACTTCAAACGCTACCTTAATATCCTTACGTTTAGATTAAAACTAAATATTATTACTACGTCAGCCTTTTAAAAAATGAATCGGGGTAAATTGATCTTCCGCTACGAAAATCGAGGTGCTGCAGCGTTGTTCGAGAAGAGGGGGAACAAGAAAGCAGAAGGGGGAGAAGTTTGGCAGATCAATAAAAGCAGTTGTACTTTTTTATTGTTGAACGTTGAATGGAGGACTCGACGAAGGAACTGTTTGGTTTGCAAAGAAATTAAAAAGAACTTTAAAATTTTTTAAAAATTTTAAAAACTTATTTTATTATACAAATTATGAACTCACTACTTATCTCATTTTATCTTATTTTTTATCACTTTAAACACACCAAAAACAACAACTCAGAAGTATAAATTAAGGTTATGTCATTGGGTGACTTGAAATATTTGTTAAAAATTAATAAATATATATTATATAATAATATTTCATATTTTAATAAAAATATTCATATAACAATACAAAATCCTACTACATGATATATGTTTATTGATTTTTGACAAGTGTCTCGAAACAACCATTAACAAAGACGTAAAATTGACTATAAAAATTAGAGTAATTATATTTTATGTTTTTAAAATTTGACATAAATAAAAATGTACAATCCCTATTTTGAGAGTTAACACATAATATTTTTGTAATTTGGAATAAAATATAAAATTAATAATATATGTATATATATGTTATTGACAAAAATAAAAAGAAATTTGTATATAAATTTTATATTAAGTCTCCTTTAAAAAATAAAATAACATTTTATTTTAATATATAAAATAATTTATAATCTATTTTTATTTATTTATTTTTACAAAAGTATATATTTTTTCAATTGAATAAAATTTGTTAGATTTAGTTGAATTTCAATTTTAATCTAAATCATGGAGAATTATATGTTAATTTTTATAATAAAAGAAAATCATGTGTTTTCAAATCAATCCCCGAAAGATAAAATGTAACTACCCCTTAATAGGTACAAACACGACACAATATGGCTCCATTAAATTGAAATTAATGTGATTTGATCTAACCTTAAAATAAATTAATTATCTAACTATTAAATAAATTGATTAAGTTTTAAAATTTTCAAATATAAATATGAATAGATGTAAAATATAAATTTTAATACAACACGATTGCCATTTCTAAAAGGGACATCATATTTGAAAAATATATTTGTTTAGAAGTACAAAAATGTTTTTTTGTCTATTGAACTTATGCTTAATTCTCATGTCCAGTCCACCCATGGAAACTCATTTATATTTTTAAGAAAGTTAAATTATATTTTTAAATAAAAATAATTAATAAAAACTATAAAAGTAATTAAATAAAACATTTTGATATATAAATTTAAATAAATAATTTTTATAAATTTTGATAGATAAATTTAATGTTTATAAGAAAATACATACAAAATAATATACGTAAATATATGTATATAAAAGTATGTTTTTAAAATTTTAAACCAAACTTAAATAACAAAAATACCGCTTAACTTAACTAGTTTAATTAAATTTTTTTGACGATAAATATATATATAAAATAAAATAACGGAAATTTCCAATGAGTTTCTCTCTGGCACACTAAATGTGTGCATCGACTTATAGTACGTATATATATATATATATCAAGGACAAAGGAGGGACATCGGACGGTTAGATATCATCCAACCGGTAGGGCTCCGTAGACAGCAACCCACCAAAAACGATCCCCCACTTGTTTAGACCCAACAAAAATTTTGATGTAAGCCAACAGACACACAGACAGCTCCAGGACAATATGGCCCCGAAAACGACCCGACCAGCGACTCGCACGGGCCCAAAATCAAGTGGTTAAAAAAAAGCAGACTGTCTGTGGGCCCATCAAGAAATATGTACTTAAAAGAGGGCCCATTTCTGACTGAATACAACCAATGTGTGGATGGGTCCAATCCACAAAGGCCCATCAAGTAAGCCCACCAATTACTGGGCCCATTAGCCTTGCGAAATTCCAACGGGGTCCCTGTTACCTGTCAATGCCAGATTTTCTAGATTGTGCAATAGAAGGCAAGAACATGATAAGCTACGTCTGGGCCTGGAAAACTGTCGGGTATCAAGCAGTTGTCCGACTGAATGGGCCCACAAGTAACAAAGCCTGCATTACCTTTAGTTAAATATTATCCAAGTTTGCATTGACCCAAAATTGTAGGCCCAAAGAACCCATATTGAATCTCCAGCCCAAATACACCAGGTGATACATCTAATACGTATTTAGTTATGTTAGAATATATATATATATATCGAATAAGTGTCAAATAATAATAAAAAAACACCCAATTTAAAATGTTTTTACTTTATATACATCCTCTCCCACCAAGGTCATAGGTCCATAATACAACTCACTACTACGGTCATTAACTATATTACTAAAAGAAATAATAATCAGGATGCGGGCACCCCTCAACCGTAAGATCGACTGTTTGATCCTACGATTGAGGGGTGCACCATTGAGCCCCTTACCCTAATAATCTATAGCCATATTATAAAAAATCAGCATGAATGTCAAATGCATGTATAAAAAGGCAGTCATTTATAAGCTGGGCTACCCACATAGATAATGAGCAGTGAGAGTAATAACCAATCAAACAACAAACAAAAGAACACAATTGAACATTGATCGCCAGAAAAAAAAAGGAAGAGATAATACACACAAATTTACGTGGTTCGGCACTCTTAATCTACATTCACGGGCAGAGAAGAAGAAAATCCACTATATGATCAGAACGTGAATACAAAATTATCTGCCTTTTTCTTCTCTCTCTCTCTGGATTATCAGAACCAGAGTCATACAAAATTCTCACCTACTCCTCTGTAACACCCACCAAAAACCACAGAACATCTCTCTCCTTTTAGTCAACAGTGGTCAAGGAAGGTAGGTAAGTAATTAATTCTTATGCCGATAACAATACAGCTTAATAAATGATAATGAATGGGTGGGCAGCAAACCTTTCAACTATCTAACTTTTGGAATGTCTATCCCTTCATCTTTCTGACTCTTCATCTGTTTAACATGAATACAAAGTGTTCGCTGGGTTACTCTTATAAATGGGTGAGGATCCCAACAACGTGTACCTGAATTGAGGATAGACAATCAAAATTATTAATTTAATGTTCATCTAGAATGTTGATAAGACGAAAATTGGATCGAATTCATAGCATATTAATGCCTTTTATGTACCAAAATAAAATTTCAAATTCGAGTTAGGTCAAGTCCACTCAATTCGGATTAACAAAAATATTAATTTTAAACCTAAATCAAGATAATGGAATTGATAATTTTTAATTCAAAACTAAACTAACAATACATTAAAATCGAATGAACCCTCAAGAGTGTTTGGATGGATCAGTCCTTTCAGTTACCCCCGTTCTGCAAAGAGGAGGCTGAAGTCGAGGGCAAATGCAGGGACTGTAGTGGCAGTAAGACTACACCATTTTATGTTTTTAATTTTTTGCATTATCTTGATTCTTCTTTTCGTCGAACTCCTCCATTTTTCTCTTTCTCTCTCTCCATAGAATCGTATCATCGTACTTAACTATTGACGATAATCACTCTACGTTTAGTATTTCACCCGCGAAAAGCGTCTTGTCGCCAATTAATTACCGGAGTCTCTGCTTCATCAAGTTCAGGCGAGATTTGCCCTGATCACATCTCTCTATCAACATACATATATATATGTTAGATTGTTGAGAATGATTTTTGTTTGTCTGTTTTTCAACCAAGGAACAATTTGACCAGCTTATGATAACTAGAGAATGCCAGGGGCTCAAGGTAAAAATAAAATGGCAAGCATGAAAAGGGTGTGCTTTCGTATATTCCCTGAACTATATTTAACTTGCCATTTTTCTTTTTGTTGTAGTTGGCTTAGCCTTGTTTGTGATATTTGAAGATAGAATATATTGATTTGAACAGTTAAAGAAGAAACCCATTTGATTTTATAGGAGTCTAGGACCAGTTATTTGCTGCATGTGAAGTGTTTGGCTCATTTCTTGGAAGAATTTGCTATTTTCAATTTCTATTTAAAGATTATGAGGTCCAAATTGTGGTGATGGTGAACTCTAACCAGTTGTAGTGAGAATCACTAATTGGTTAGCAGAAGTTTAACTACAAAAGGGATGGCAACTGATTGTTTTGTTAGAGTGCTTGCCCCTTATAATAGCTGAACAATTAGATGCACTAGTGTTGAAGTTATACAAATTTTTCCATTAGCAACAACTATATCTTGTGTTCTTCCCTATTCCTAGTTTTATGGCTACTCTTTCTTGCTACGTTGAATTGAAATGATACCTTCTATATTTTTATTTTGATGTAAACTTCAAGTTGGGTTTTTAGTTCTTCGCATTTCAATATGCTTGAAACTGAGAATGGTGCTCTGCAAGTGTCTATGCTGATGTGGACTTTAAAAAAAGGGGACCTTGTTTAAAGGACCAAATGCTTGCTGGTTCTCAACATTCTGCATATAAGGCTTTTGAAAATTGAAAATTTACAACTCTTTCTCTCTCTCTTTCTCTTTTTTTCTCTTTCTCTGGACATATGACTTTATTTTTCTTATTATTATTTTCCCACCCTTGGATTCTTACTCTTCCAATTTTGTCATCTAAAGATTAACTGTTTGTTATGTAGTTTTTGTTTTTGCTTTATTAGCTCCATAGAACTTCGAATTGAGAGGAAGCTCTGTTTGAAAGATTTGGGTGTTTCCACAAATAATGAATGCATTGGAGAAATATTTTCACATACCCCGAAGGAGACATGTCAAAGTGGTTCATCTAATGGTGAGGATGATATTTATGTAAAACATAGAAACAGCTTAGGGGAATGTGCTTGCAGTATCTCTAAATATAGAAATTCGCTTCCCAAAGAAGTTGTGGAATCATTGATGAACGGTGAATTGGTTTTGCCTTATTCAAACCAGTTCCCATTGCCTTCTATTATCTTTTGTCCAAGTGGATGCATATAAGCTTACTATTGTAGGTAGAGGATCCTAATACCTTTCCTCACTTGGAAATGAAGAGTTATCTCTTAATTATTATTTATTAAGAGTTTTCTATTTTTAACACCAATTTCTTTAGCAGAGTATGTTGCTTCATAAGATTACAACCTTAACCACTAAAACTTAAGCAATAGTGAATGTAAACCTGAAAATATTGAAATATAACTTAGTAGTAATTTAACTTACAGAACAAATTGAAAAAAATAAAGAGAAAGATACTTTAGTTTAGTGATTATGATCAAGTTCTAAACTAGGGAATCAGGATGCTTTATTTGCTCTCCTACTAATTTCTGCATTTATAGGCCAATTTGACCATGATTTATTTTTCAACTTATTTTTAAGGACATGTAGTGCTATTTTGTTCACAAAAAAGTGAGGTGTCTGAATTAATTACCTAAAATTTCTATGGTAAAGTAAAAATAAGAGAATTGACGTATAATTATGGCTTTACCACTGCATCAATAGTATTTTACTGCCCAAGAATAGTATCATATGAGGAGAAACAACGGATAGTTTATACAGGGAGAAAAATGCAAATTCTATCTTAGATGCTTGGCCTTTTTATTGGCTTTTTTCATTTTCATACTTGAATTTTCTAATTAAAATAATTTTAATACTTAGGTTTTGAAAAAAAAAAAAGAATGATCGAAATATTTTTAATATTTTTAGTTTCCCAATGAGCAGTCTTTTGTTTTTAACTATATTTATTCTTAATTGTGAATTAATGGCCAATTGATAATTTATACCTTACGTGGCTTCAGTGCTATAGCTATGGGAATCCTGAAACCAAATTATTCATTACTAAAGTGTGCAGCTTGTGGTTTTTTGTCAGATGTTGGCTTGAGCGATAAACTCACAACATTCATTATTAAGAACCCTCCTAAGCATTATGAGGAGGGCTGAGAAACAGTAGCTTAAAAAAGGAGAAGTTGCATATAAGGCATAAAAGAAACTTAAAAAGAGGCATCACAGAAGAAGAGTTCCTTTGTTGGTTCTAAGGATGTAGCTTTCAAAACATCCACCAAGAAGACAAATAGTGTATCTGATGAGGACCAAGTGGGCAGTTGAATTTCCTTGAAATAACTAGCAGAATTGGTCGATGATTTTCCCTTTTTTGTTAAATAATGCTTTTCCTGTGTTAAGACTATTTTCAATTGATTATGATGGTTTCACCAGACTTCAAAAAAAAAAGTAGTTTATTTACACACACATACACACACACATTTATATATCTCCTCTTTCTCTCACAGAGAAACAATAGAGATCCATCTGTAACCATAACATTAAACGATAGTGCTTTGTTTCATGTATTCTTTTGCTTTGCTTTGTATTGATGCTGTAACTATTATTGTTTGGATTAAGCTAGATTTGACATGTATAATTCATCGTAACAGAGAATATATTAGTCCTTACAAACAAATACGTTCTACTTATAACGTGTTCATATTCTGTACCAGTGCGTCTTAGCAGAGAGTAAATAAACTGAAACCTGAATTACAAAGCAATCTCACAAATATGCATAACAAACAACTTCATTGAGTATACTCAAAGTAAAAGACAATGAATCTACTTTAGTTGCTGAAAGAGTACATTTGTGCTTTATGTTACAATGAAATATAAAGTAATGTTATTAGTATAATGACCAAATTAAACTGTTGTACTTTCGCATGTCAGATAACCACAAATCACCAAATCTGAAACCCCTCTCATCTTAAAAAAATAGAGCAAGAGAACAAAAAGACATGGAACTGGTTCACCATTTGAAGAAATGATGTTGCACAACATCAAGTTGCCTCAGCCAGTGTATTGCGACAGAATTCAGAGCAACATTGTAAACATTTGTCAAATAGAAACAAAAAAAAAATAGAACTTGCTCGTGAATGATAATTTTAATTGATTGTTCTTGTTGTGAGTAATAAATTTGAGAATTTAATAGCCATGAATTTAAACCAAGAGAAACGAAAGTATAGCACTACTTCATATCTAGTTGGTACTGAAGGAGACATCACATCACTAACCAGTCCACTCTCATTCTCAGTAGCCACATCAATGTAATTTTTTGCAAGAGCCAATTTTTCCATATACAACTTCAATAGCTTATGAGCTTCTTCCTCGTGCACAACCCACCTTAGATGGCCTTAGTAGTGTAGTGAAGCTAATATCATTTTTCCTAATCAACTATTTTGACAACAAAACCCGATAAACTTCACACCTAGGAATAATCCTCCTCTCCAAGCTCAGTGCAATAATTTTTGGCCTTTTTACAAGATATGAAGACTCCAACCAAGGTGTTTGGTGTGATAAAAAGTGAGATAAAAAGAGATAAATTATGGGTTCGTAATACGTGCAGTGAGATAAATTTTTAAAAATTTGTAAAAATTTTCAGAGTTTTTCAAAAAAAAAAAAAAAAAAAGTACACCAAAAGCCATAAGAATCTCATCATCAGAACAACCTCCACTTCTTATAAACTTCAACCTTATTCTCCCATGTGAATTTAATCGTTTCTCTAAAAGCAAGAATTGCTATCACAAAATTTATCCTAAAAGGATTAAAACTCATTTTTCTCTACCTTCTCCACAAGCTATCACGACCTATCTCTGATGCTCCATATGGCTCCAAGTTGGAATGTCAATAAGGCCACAATGTTGTGCTTCAGCACACCAGGTTTTTTGTAGAATTTCAATATTTAGGGCCACGGAAGTTTGAAGATGAATCAAAAGCATCCTAAGCAAACGCTTGATAGCATAAATAACTTTCTGTTCAAATTGAATCAAATTTTTAACGAGATTGAAAGAAGGGATGATTTGGTTCTCCAAGCTTCTATACAGAATAGACGGCTGTGTAATTAGAAAATTAGCAACCTCTTTGCTTCAAAAGCCTTTGGGTTTGGAAAACTCCATTTTTAGGCAAAAGGATTTTCTTCAGATCGCACAAGAAGACCCAAGAGTACTTTTTGATGACATATAAGATCCAGATTTTGGTGAAGCCGTAGCTCCTGAAGAATGAGACAACGGGGGCAAATATCGCTTGAACCTGATAAAGCAGAGACTTCAGCAATTAATCAATGACAAGACGCTTTTCGTGAGTGAGTAAGTGACTGTTGACGATGGTCAGCTATGGTGCTATGGTGGAGTTTTTTACGTAAATACTCAACTTAATACCAAATATTACGTGAATAATCTTACCGGTTAAGAATTACAAAAGTGAGCCCGGTTCTGTGAATGGAACATATGTGACCATCTCGCATTTGTAGCATACGGCACCATCTCGTATACTCCACATACGGCACCCCTTGTGTCGCATGTTCCAAATACGGCACTCATGCTCCCCAGCTTTCATGTTCTCCCTGTTTATCAGCTCTCTCCATCATTTCCTCTGCATCATTTCTACAGAAACCAAGAACTAATACATCCTCCAACAGACTACTAAAATTTTAGAACAAATACAAAAGCTAAGAGTGAATACATTACAATACACAAATCATATCATTTTTTAAAATAGAAGGAAGAAATAATTTACATGTTCTAGTTATTTCTACATCGAATTCAAAACACACTAAAAAATAATTTATACAATTGTTCAAGTTGTTCCGATTGCAATTCAAAGCAGACATTTTGATGACTACAGTGTATAAAAATGAATGCAGCCTACTCTTAATCTTCGAATCTCATTAGCCACCACCAACACTGTGACTTGCTCATCATTAAAATAACAAGAGAAGGAAAATTGAAATAAAATTAGTTGCAGATAAAACAACCAATAACAAATATCTTTATGAAATTCAGAAAAAGAAAATAACTACAAGAACTAATATAGCACGTCACAACACAATAGAAATGACAACAAATAAAAAAAATAATTGATATTGAACCTATCGATAACGATATATATAATAAATCAGAGTTATTGCTTTCCCACATTTCTTCGAAGACAGAGAAAGTTGAAAACCCTAACTCCAACTCAACCTATCGTTCAATTAAAAATTAAAACTTTATTCATGATGGAACCAAAACTCAGAGCAAATAAATAAGTCAGATACTACTTAACTACTTTCGAAGTGAGTGAACCATGACTTAATTTAAAACTTATGGAAAATGGTTCTGTTTATATGTTCAAAATAAATATGATACAAAAATATAATATGATAATGATAGACAAAATAAATATATATAATCACTCAGTGCCACATCGGGGTCTCCTTCTTGCACGGCGTGGTCGGCCTAGGTGCAAAGGCACATCATCAAGTATAAGTGCTGACGTTAACGGTGGCTCCTCCATATGTGAATCCTCGGCAAGTGCGTCGTCAATATGTGTTGTTGTCGATGTATCCTCCACATGTGCCTCTACTGCTGGTGGCCCCTGCTCGTCGGGTAAAACCATAGGAATGTGTGACATGCATGATGTGTCTGTCTCTTTTACTTTACATCGTCGAGCGTAATACTTGCCTGGGGCTGGAGGGGCTATTATGGATGTTTGTGGATCTAATGCAGCTAAATCAGCAGGTGTACGAGTGCTGGGGATGCAGAGAATGGTTCTATGTGTAAAATCCCTAACCGAAAATCATCCATATCTGCTAAGGGTGAGTTGTATGGATGTATAGTCCGGAGTGGGGTCTGTAACTACACATGCGGGTCAGCAGCTGGTATCTGTGCCTTGATCGGCGGTGAATATAGTATCCGTGTCTCCTCATCAAGCAGTCCATCTCCGTCTGCAGAGGTTCTTGGAATGTTTGTCTCAGGTGATGGGGGAAAATCATCTCTTGGATCAGGGCTATATATAACTGGATGCACTCGTGATCGTCTACCGGCAGGTCGTAGTCTAGTGGGTCGTGATGATCCGGCCTGAGAAAATGTGCCTGGTTGGCTAGTATTAACAGCTTCTCGCAGTCTCTCCTCATGATCGATTGCTCTGATGACTGGTCCTGTCTGATCAAGAATATACTGCAGCGCCCGAACATAACCAGCCCGCTTTCCACCATCAAAGGCTGCAACTATAGCGCGATGCATGCTGACCATAGTACTAACCTAAAATGTAGAAGAAATTATATTAATCAAGCTCAAAACATATAAACTAATCATGTGTTATTAAAATACACGTAGTTAGTATATCATACTAGAATCGACATGTCTACTGCCACTGGCTGAGAGCCAACAGGTGGGACATGCGAGGGTGGTGCAATGTGACTTCGTGTGATTTAACGATACCACTCCATATACGGGTCATCGAAGGGGAAAAGCGTAATCAATACCTCACCTTCAACCATCGACTCTCGTCGTCTACCCCACTCCTCCATATACCGATGATGGTACTGCAACCAGTAGATCTTTTCCCGACCACGCCTAGTCAGCTCATGCAAATAGGCATTCGTGTCAAAGTCAGTCAGGATAACCTGCCGAAGTCTGAACTATCTTATCACATGTCCAGGCAGGTGATATTCGACGATCTCGTAACATATCAACGGACAAGTCGAGCGACACACTGCCTGACCAGCACAGCACTATGGGGGCAGTCTGGCCAATACTGATGCTATGTACGGATACCATGTCATCTGATCATCTCGCATGAGTGTCAACTACTCTCTGTAATCCCTCAGTGGCCTGGCAAAGCTCACCCAAAGGCTGCCTTTCCATTTGCCCCCCCATGGATCTTCTGGGAACCCAAAATCATCAAGTACATAATCAGGTGGGGGAGGTGGACGTCTAATGACTGGCCTGAACTGTCCTAGTTGCTCCCATGCCCAAACCTACCATTATAAATTGCATCCAATCGATGCATATTCGATCGCAAGCGGCTATAACATGTGAGCAAGGTAGCCTTAGCACCTCCCATTTGCCACAGCTACAAGTCTCATTCCTTAATTGAATAATCTATGCATTGCTACCCCCACTTAGATGAGACCCAGTCACGACCTGGCACTCTCCGGTGATGTGATTAAACTCCATTACCTGATGAGCCAATGCATCATTTTGGAAGTCAGTCAATAGTTTTTGAACCTGTGGACCAACTCTCGAGCTATTGTTGGAAGCATTCATAGTAATGGTGCGATGGTGATGGAAGTATGAAACCAGTTTATAGAATGTTAACTGAACTACTGTAGTAATTGGTAGGTTTCGTGCACCGCGTAATACGTTGTTGAAACACTCAGAAAGATTGGTTGTCATGATTCCATATCTGTGAGTCCTATCATAACAAAATGTCCACTTTTCTTTAGGTAGGCCATCTAGATATTTCTATACTTCTTCGTTGATAGACTTGAGTAACTTCATTACCTTATTGAATTTGCAGACTTAAGTTGCTCTCCCTACTTGATTGAGCAAGTCAGTCAATTGTTTAGCGAGTTATTTTTTCTTGAAGTTGGCC
Organism: Pouteria glomerata; assembly: GCA_035590655.1. NCBI lineage: Eukaryota > Viridiplantae > Streptophyta > Magnoliopsida > Ericales > Sapotaceae > Pouteria > Pouteria glomerata. The sequence goes on from JAVXUM010000021.1 coordinate 26,757,627, forward strand.
TCTATATGCCTTAAGCAGAAGCAATGGTATGTATTTGCCCAACCAGACTCTGGTGATGCAACGCTGTGATCGCTTTATGCCTGTCGGATATTAAGCCCAGCTCTCGATCGCCGCACACATGCCTCCGAAGCATTCTCAAGAAATATGTCTAACTGTCATAATCTTCCTTATCTATCCATGCAAACGCTAATGGAAATACTTGTAAGTTTGCATCTTGGGCCATAACTATCGGTAGTTTTCCACTGTACTTACCATACAAGTGCATGCCATCAATCGATACAACAGGAATGCAATGGACGAAACCATCAATTGAAAGCTTGAAGCTCCAGAACACGTACTGAAGAATCCGTTAGGCCCCACCCATATAAGGATAATGTCAATAGTGAACTTTCGTGCCCGGATTGTAATGTTGGATTGCATTCATAAACCTCGGTAGCAATAAGTACGAATGGTCCCAATCGCTAAATATCTTTCCCACCGCCTTTTGCTTTGCGAGTCACACTTTTTGATAAGACACAGAATATTTGAACCGATCCTTTAACTCAGCTTGTAGTGAGATAATAGAACAAGTATGGTTAGACTTAACCAAGTGGACGATATTACTGCAAAGAAAGTTGGAGTCCAACTGTTCATGATTTTTACTTAGCTGTGTGAAGATATATGTATGGGGGCCTTTGTATTTAGTTATTTCGAATAAACCATAGGAACTTAGTTTGCTTGCTCGGACCCGCCACTTGCACTGCCCTTCTTTCCTTTTCGGGCACTCAGCTATCTAGGATTTTCTGTTTAGTTGCACAGTTATATAGACCTGATTTGATTTGATAGCATATAACTTCATAGATTGGATTAGGTGCTCCTTGTCCTTGAAAAACTGTCCAACGCAAGGATCCATATTCTTTGGATTCCATGTCCGTTGACGAAGTGAAGGGGCCCAATAAAGTGCACTGTCATTTAATTCAACCGAGGTGAATGTTTTAAACATAGGCTCATGCAGTCATTGCACCACAGGTTCGTCATCTTTGTTGACAGTTGGAGCTTCCATAACTTCCTCCTCCATCATGTCCATGTTTTCTAGTTCATAATCATCCTTATTAAGGGGATCTTCAGCGATGTTGAAATCATCGGCCCGATCAGCCACGTAATCCCAAGATATGTCCTATTGGTAGATGTAGTCACGGACAGCATCACTAGTGAGCTGATGAGTAGTGCTAAGCTGATTTCCTAGTTCATTGTATGGGGAAGAGGGCATGACTTGATTGTAGCTCCCTCTGAAATCCTCAGTTGGTGCATTTAATTGAAGGTTGTGTTCATTGTCGACCGTCACATGATCAATCAATTGAAACTCCAAGTACAGATCACAGTGATTACGATTTAATTTTTGAACAATAGCAAACATTACCTCTACTGTGTCATCGTCCACTAATTGTAAGGGTCTGTGAAGTATTTAGCATACACTAACAACAATTGGATATCTGCACACTATTCTCAACCACTTGGGTTGACTCCATATGGGCAGTTTCGTATAGTTTTGCAATCAGCCTGGTGTAAGTACACTCACTACTAATCCTAATACAACGCTTGAATAATATATCGTAGCCGACGTCGTCATCTGCATCTATGACGTTTCCACCCCAAAATAAAACAGTGAAATTCGTTCTTGAGACATCACGAGCAATCAACGAGCGACAAATTACAGCCTTGAAGAAAATAAATATTAAGGACCGTACATTCTTAATTTAACCTTAATTAACGTAACCTCAGTGTTGACCCAAGGTTTATAAATTTAGTTTTATAATTGATTTTGATGATAACAAACATTGAATTAAATTTTCATAATTAATCTTCAAATAGACATTGTATGAAGTGTTAATTTGATAGATTTAAGATAATATACTTGGAAGAAATTCATATTATTTTTGAAGTATTTTTACATAATTTGGATGAAGAAATATAGGAATTTCAAAGTTTGGAATAATGAAAATTAATGGAAAATGAAGACTTGAACTAGAAGGTTAACTTGGATGAACAGAGAAATCAAACATATCTTAGTATTTTGATGATATCTGAAGATCTAACGGCTCAATTTCCATGACATTTTAATATAGTAAACTAGACTTCCATATCTACAACTTTATCGAAGGAAAACTTTTTTGGATCCGAAGTTAAGATGTCCAAAAATGAGTTGGAAGATTAGTTGTTACAGAAGCGATTTTAATCCTGAATTCTGGAACTAATTTCAGTTTTTGAGGCATAACTCATAATTTATAACTTTAAAAATTCTAATTTTTGGTGTGTGAAAAGAAGAATGATAAAGCTAAAACTTTTATAATTTAAGTTTCTTCAAATTCTGAAAGTATCATGGTAAAATAGTAGCCTTAATTTGAAAACACAGATTCAGATTGTCAGAAAAAAATTATCTAGAGCTAGTCTCGGTTTAGAGGGTGTATCTGAAGATCTAACCATTGGATGAAGCTCAAATTTGGCCAGATGATAGTCAACTTATATATCTATAAAGTCATCACTCTGCGTGAATGTCAGATATGAACGTTATAAAGGTGAAAAATGGTCACAAATATATCTCAAAAAATCTGAATTTGGAATAAAGCATTGAAAGCAAAGAAATTCAAGTTCTTTGAAGGGCAAAAGTGTCTTTTCACTTAGCAATGGTCATTTTGGGATTTTTGCTTATAAATACAACCTCAACCTCAGATTTAATAAGAAGAAAAAAAGTAAGAAAGAAGTGCTTACAAAGAGATATAAGAAAGCTAATCATTTTGCAAACATAGAGTGATTTTTCTTATACTTGTGCTTCATCTTTTATATTCAACTTATGAGAGTTTCTTTCTTATTTGATTGAATGATAAACTCATTATTCTACGAAAGGGAAATTTATAATCCCTCTGATTTGTGAGAGTTGGGTGAGCTCTTGTTAATTTTGGTTTAAGTGTCAGAACCAAGACAAGCAATATTCTTTGAGAGAGACTTGTGGAGTGATTTGGAGATAGAAACACTTGGAGAGATTTTCTAGCACCTTGGAAGCTAGTGTGTAACAAGATTTTCAAAAAGTAGTAAAGAAATCTCAAGGAAGGCCTTGGGAGGTGGACGTAGGCAAGATTGAAACCGAACCACTATAAATAAATTGTGTTTGCTTTTCTTCCCTTCGCTTTATATTTATTGCAAACACTAATACTCACTCTTCATTTACAAATATTGAATATTTTTTAAGTGTGTTCCATATTTGATTATTCTTTTCATTTCAATATATTTGTTATCAGGGTTGAAATTTTATTTGTAAAATTTATTTTAAGCAACTCCATTCACCCCCTTTAGTGTTGCTATTTGGGACAACATAAACGCTCGTTTGACTGACTATGACACTCGAGACATCTAGGTGCTTATATGAAAGATAGTGCCCCGTAGTCAAATTTTGGGTTCATTCAAACTAATCTAACCCCAGATTATTCATCCAAGCTAAAATCTCAATAATCAATCATATATAAACATGTAAACAACTTAATAACATGTTTATTTGACAATAATTTCAACAATAGCCCAAGAAATACAACATTTTTCAGCATATATATACAAATTCATATATGCATAAATATATCAACCCATACATACCAAATCTCCACTAAAATACACATATAATATGTCTAAATAATGTTAATAACATATATAAACACAAATACAAGCTAACTCATCCCAAATTTGAAGAAAAAAGTGAATAAATCTCCTTAGAATCATTTAACCTCTACAAACTTTTCGTATTGGGCCAAACCATGATAAATGAACACTACAACGATGATCACGGCATCGAAGAGTCCCAGATCTGTTCGGTTCCACTTTTTGGTCTTCACTTTCTCTCTCTATTGTCTTTTTTTTGCCCCCTTTTCCTTCTCTCCTCTATGCTTAGCTAATGGAAAAGAAAATAAAATAACAAAGAAAGCAAAAGAGAGAAAAAAAAAAGAAAAGAAAAGAAAAGAAATGGGTTGGGCCTATGGCCTAGTTCTCCAATTCAGCATAACTTTAAGACAAACCCGCACTGGGAAAATAAAATAAATCCCACCATCTAGACCACACCTAGGTTGAGTTTAGAAAGTAAAAAAACTAATTTTTCGTAATTGGAAAGAGAAAAAAGTTAACTTTTTAGTAACTAATTCTTTACTTTTTTGTTAATTTGAAGTTTTTGTTCTTCATGGTTTAAAAAAATTTCAAATATAATAGATAAATTTAGTTATTTTAGAAAAAATCAAAAAGCTAAGTAGCTTGCTACTTTTCCCAAATACCCGCTCAGGTCTAAATATTTAATTGGCT
>JAVXUM010000021.1:26787763-26799452 GCA_035590655.1 Pouteria glomerata
ATTTTATTGTTATTATATATAGTCCGGTGTAAATCTAGCCCATGGCCCAGATATGTCTTAAAAGTTAAAAATATATTAGTAGCCCTAAAATTCCAAAAAAAAGCCAAAGTAAAAAATTAAAACTATATGCATGCCTAATTAAAACCTTAATAATTTTTTGACCTTTTCAATTATGTGTTCTTGCACTTTTTTTTCTCTCTTTATATATATATATATTTTTTTTTTTTTTGCCAATTACTAATGAATTTATCTGGAATTCTAAACATACTTTTAATTCTATATTCTCTCGGTAGACATATTACTTTGCTTTGACGCCCTGTACAGTCATGCTTTACAGGGTAAAAATCCTCTTTATTTAGCCCAGGGTAAAAAACAAGCCTAGATCTGCCCTTGGTTGCTGATGGTTTATATAATATCTTTGTCCTGTAATGGTGATGGTTTCTGACATTCAGCCCTCAACTTGATAAATGTTTCAGATGTGTCTGTTTTATGAATTGCATGTCTGTCAGTTGTTGCATACTTAATAACCAAGTGGCATATTCATTGCCGATTGACCAAGTAAGTCATTCCCATGGTGATTTCAGCCCTTTCCGGAGGCCATTCTGAGCGTTCGACTGAGGTTGACAAAGCCAAGGAGACTGTTAAGACGATTTAATATTTTGATGCTGTTATATGTGAATGTTCTCTCGCTTGCCATGGTTATAAATTACTGCTATAAATGTTCAGAATTTTTTTTTTTAAAATTCCATACTGCTACAGACTATGAAAAACTACTCCTTCTAAATTCTAAAGTCGGTTCAGTAGCTTCCCTCGACCAGGCTTCTCAAGTCTTACCAACAAAATTTCTTTCCTCTGGGATGCCATTGATTCGTTCAAATCATGGCGGCAATCTCCCTCATATCGCCCCTTTTGGACTTGCAAGCAATGGTTTTTCCTTGTCGTGATTTTTTCTGTCTTGCGAGTCAAATGCCGTACGTATTTTGGTTCTTGTGGACCTTATTAGTGCTCGTGAACCAGTTGACTGCAGCTCCTCCAGAGTAATTTGTCCTTGCCAATAATTAGTTAGTTTTGGTACATCTGTGCCTTTTTGTTTTATTTTATTTTATTTTTTTCACTCTGCTGTCTTCTCCTTGAGATCTGAGCCATTTATTTTTTCCTTGTCCCTAGTCATTTCATTAACCTTATATGCTCGGAATTTTGTCGAGAGAGAGGAAAACGAAATGGAAATCGAATTACTGATGCGTGGCCACTTTGTTTTTTTCTAAGTAATTCAATTATTTCTCCTTTTAAACAAGCCCTTATCGTTTTCTTCTCATTGTACATTTTTTTTTCCCTTTTTTCTCTCTCCACAAATCGAAAATCCAAAGATACCACGGAGGACATATCCATCTACTGATGCCAGAATTTGTATTAAAAGCCATTGTCCCCCTATAGCTACTGCTTACTCTCTGAAATATTACAGGACTGGGAATTAATGATAATGGTCCGCTGGTAAGACAGCCGATGATACATTGGTATTAATTTATAGAAATTTCATTTTTAATGAGACATCCATGTTTACAACAGCCTAAGGCTGTCATCAATCTCCGTGGACCCAATCCAAATCTAAAATATATCAAATTTTTTATAGCATGTAATAAATCGGTAAGAGTTCTGGTTAATAAATAAAAAGATCACTAAACACTTGTTTTCCTTTTGCAAAATTGCAGGAGGACCGGCCAATTCCTCGCCACCATTATCATGGGCAACGCGGTTGGAGATTGCTCGAGGCATCTCCAGGGGTCTGATGCACATTCACGAGTGCAGCCCAAGAAAGCACGTCCACGGGAACATAAAATCATCCAAAATCCTTCTCGACGACGAACTCCGGCCATACATTTCCGGTTTTGGGCTCGCACGACTGACTTCAGCCGCGGCAAAATCGGCCAACGCGACCTTCAAAAGGCAGAACTTGAACCAAATCACAGTAGGCCCAAAGAACGCATACTCTCCATCGGTGATTTACGTGGCGCCCGAGGGTCGAGTTTCAGGCAGCAGGTTCACGCAGAAATGCGATGTGTACTCTTTTGGGATTGTGCTTCTGGAGATTTTAACAGGTCGATTGCCAGAAAGTGATGGAAAGGGATTAGAGAGCCTTGTAAGGAAGGTGTTCCGAGAGGAAAGACCCTTGTCGGAGATTATAGACCCAGCACTTCTCCGCGAGGTCCAGGCGAAGAAACAAGTCGTCGCGGCGTTTCACATTGCGCTGAATTGCACGGAGCTTGATCCCGAGGCTCGACCGAGGATGAGGGCAGTTTCAGACAGCCTTGATCGCATCAAATCGCAGTGAAAGAGCAGAAGAAAATTTGTAAAGTTTTCTTGGCTTTTCTTTGGGTTGAATTCTGATGGACTTGGCATAGCCAAGGGTGTGGGGTTGTTCTATTGTGGATTGTCTCTCCGGCAAATGAAAGTGCATTGTCTGCATTTCTCTTGTGATGTTTGTTTCGTTTCCAATCTTTTAAAACACATATTAATCCGACAAGTTCAATGACCTTTTCATTTTTTTTGATTCATTAAGTGGATTTCAAAACCTTAATCTGTCTTTAGTTTTTTGGAAATTATAGTAAACTAATTAATTTATTTTGAAATTAAATTATATTTTATTAATTTCAAATTAATATGAATGTTGTGTCCGCTTTTTTTTTTTTTTTAAACTAATTTTTTGCTTGCGCTGTGTTTAATATTTAATATTGCTATCCTTGCTTGCAGAATCTTATTTGATTTGATTTTAAATAAAAAAAATTTCTTCTAAAAAAAAAAACCCCAGCTTTTCATAATAATTTATAATGATTAGGTCAGATTATATCTGATTTAATATTTTAATTGTAATTCTGACTCTATATTAAATTTTAAAAGTCTACCTAATTAATATCAGTTAATTTATATATCATTTTTTTTATTGTTTAGTCCGTAATTATTTTTAAAATTTATACTATTAAAAATAATTAAATAAAGTTCCAATATGTAAGTCGTAACCTAATAAATAATAAAATATTCATTAGTTGGCATTTATGACATTGTGATATATATAATCTTGCTTTTATATATATATATATTTAGTTTTTGCATTATATAAAGAATATAAATTATATTTTGTATAACATATTCGGCTGGAAAGTTTTTCAAACTCACTCCAGCTAACGCAAACAAAACACAAGCCCATTCCTCTAGATAAAATCAACTCAAGTTCTAAAATATATGAGTAAACTTGGTTAGAAAAAGAAAAAAGAAAAAACTGAAAACCTTAAGGAGTGTCTGGTTATAAAAAGTTTGTATTATTTATAGAAGTTATAGCTTTGATACTTATGTAATAAGTAAAAAATTTAAATTTTATAAAGATTTTGTTGAGTTTTTTTGAATTCAAGACAGATTAATCTATTAAGCACCACTTCTTGTATAATAAAACAATTAGCCGTTTCCAGGAAGTCACTCATTTTAATACTGCTTTTAATGAAATACATTTAATCTTAGAGTTTCTGCCGAATTCATTACTCTCACGCCTTTAAAACGTATATTTTTTTTTATACATGTCAAACATTATAAGTCGATGATATGGCAAGTTACGCAGATTGAATATTTTCTTGTGCCTTCGTGACAAATTTTCACAATTTTGGCCAAAGGCTATGTTATTAAAAGTAATTAAATAGGCTAAATGGGTCGGGGGCAATGAGCAATTGATTTTCAAGTTCCAAAATTCAATCTAGAGAATCAAAGGCCCATCAAAATAATTTATTAATCTCAATTCAAATTTCCTTTCTTTTTTGGAAGTAAAAGTAACAAAACATATAGGCTCCGAAAAAACCTTAAATGGGAGTGGCTCAACAAGGCAATCAGAATCAATGAGTGAGGATGAGCAATATATTGCCATTAACATGTTAGGTGGGTCTTAATTTTTTCGGTCCCCATTTTGGGGACTAAAAAGCAATTTGATTTCACTGTTTTTTTTTAGATATTTTTCGTTTTATATGATTTTTCATTAAAATTAATTTTTTTTTAAAACAATAGTTTTTAGATGTGTTAAAAAATAAAAAACAATTCACATCTGTTTAAATAAAAACTAAAAAAATATAATTTTTATTAATTTTTTTAAAATGGATAATTTTTGTTTAAATAGATATGAATTTTTTTATTATTTTTAGAAATATGATTAATATGTTTAAAAATTATAATTTTTAAAAAATTAAATTTTAATAAAAAAATTATATAATATAAAAAAAAATACTATAAAAAAATAAACAAAGCCAAAGCTTTTGTGAAACCAAAAAAAGAAATGAGAAATCGGCCTTCGGCCACGAACCCCTCAAAGGTGGCCGCCTCACGTGTCCATGTTTCTCTCCACACATCCACCACCTTCCTTTAATTGGCAATGGATGCGCGAAAGTATTGACTTGTATCTTTCACTGTCCTTTTAATGTATAATAATAACATGAATTGACTTATTATACTTTATTACAAACTCCACTGTAAAGCTAGCTTTTAGGGAAAGTGTGAAGCTAGCACCGTAATATCAAATTCAAAAATTAGTAAATTGAAATTTAATAATTGAAATTTATTTTATTTATATTTTAAAATATAAATAAATATAAACTTTTTGATTAAAATTTAACAATACTGATATGATATTCACAGATGACATCGATTGAATAACAATATCAATTTCTTTTTATTCAACTTGCATTCCTCCCCATTCAAAATAAAAATAAAATAAAAAACCTTTAATCAGTTGGGACCCATTAATACACACCTCACTTAAAAAGTTAGACTTTCGTTACACATTTTAGAAAAAAAAATTATGTTCAAAATTTACCCATTAGGGAAAGAAAAATTTAAAATATATAAACATTACATCAACATTTCATATCACTAGAATTATCCAAAAAAAAAAAAAAAACATTTCATATCACCAGAACAAATTTACATTAAAATATAAATTATTTTCAGTGTTTAATTCAATCATTCAACTTTTAATAGAAATGCATATAATAAGAAAATTTTAATATTAAATGATATAATATATTTATGAACTAATCGTTCTGAAAATATTAACTCATTAATTTATTGAATCTTGACAAAATTTTCAAATTGTATGACATTTTACATTTTACAATTGGTAAATGTGTATATTTTAATATCGGATCAATAATTTGTGTATTTTATAATTAAATTTATCTGTAAAATTAAAAAGGATAATATCCTATAATCAAAATTTGCTCAAAATAATGATTAAAGAAAAACCACAAGGGATAACTCTCCCATCAGATATGGCGAGCTTGAGGATCTAGCATTTTTCGAAAAGCAGCTAGCTAAATTATATTTTTATTGTACAATTGTCGCTATCGCATCATTTTATTGACACTAATTATCCTAGAATAATGATCATCCTGATTCATTGTACATACGTTCTCGACTCTCTCTCTCTCTTGTCCGTATGGTGAATATAGGTCCTTCCAATTTTTGTGTCTACGTCAGCATCCACCTAGAGAGCTAGCATCTTATTCCAAACGAAATCTAACACAAACCAGATACCATCAAGCCTTGAATAAGAAGCTTATGGCCCTGGGCATATATCAGCCGTGAAATAGTGGAGGTGAGGTAATGTTTAGTCAGTTGTACGAGGGTTTGATTTTAAGGGACTATGGCTTATTGTATTGTACAGATGATAAAAGGTAGTCTCTATTCCTTACACAACTGACACACATCTCGCGATTTACCTCTTTCACTATAACTCAGAGAGGGGCTATAGAGACCCTTAGGGTGGGGGTTCCACCACTTGAACAAGAAGCTTATCGCTTCTGGGCATAGCTTAGTAGTGAAAGAATAAGAGTGAGAAATCTTAATTAATTGCGGTAGGGGTTCGAATCCTTATCAAAACAGTAAAAGTAAATCATCGCACCTTTCTCTACTGAGGCACATCCCGCGATTTACTTCTTCCATCAGATCTCAAGGTAAGGACGGTGGGGGCTATCAACGTTAATGATCAACCTTTTGAACAATAAGCTTATTGCCCCTGGGGCATAGCTCAGTTGTGAAAGGGCGAGAGTGAGAAATCTAAACTAGCTGTCGCAGGTGTTCGAATCTTTGTTAGAGCAATAAAAGCAAGCTCTCGCACCTTACTCCACTGAGGCACATTTCTCGATTTACCTTCTCTACCATATCACAGGACAGGGACGGTGAGAGCCCTCAAGGTTGGGGATCAACCTTTTGAACAAGAATTTTATTGCCCCCGGGGCATAACTCAGTGGTGAAAGGGTGAGGGTGAGAAATCTAAGCTAGTTGCAGCAGAGGTTCGAATTTTTGTTAAAGGAGTAAAAGTAAACCCTCGCACCTTACTCCATTAAAGTACATCTCGCGATTTACCTTTTCTATCAGATCTCATGACAAAAACGATGGGAGCTCTCAAGATTGGGGATTAACTTTTTGAACAAAAGCTTATCTTTGCATGATTAGTACATCATCCATGCAAGGTACATGTTGAAATAATGATGGTATGTTATCAAAAAGTTCAGTAAAAAAAAAATAATTATTATAATAACATAGCAACTTTAAAGTTAAATTAATTATTTTAAAAAAATTATTAAAAAAATTTGAAATTGCTAAGATTTTCCATAGTCAACCATGCCCTGGAAATTAAAGCCCTTGCTAGTTGTGATCTAGAATTTTCTTTTATTGCAAAGTAAACTATTATTTTTTTTAAGCATTTTTTTTATCTTATATGATTTTTTTAATTGAAATTTATTTTTTTTCAAAAGTTGTACCTTTAATGGCATTCGAAAAAAATAAATTAGAAAATTCATATCCATTTGAGTAAAAATTAAAAAAAATACCAACTTTTTTCGTTACTTTCTTATTTGGGCAAATAGTTTTTAATCAAACGGATATAAATTTTTTGATTTATTTTTTATAAATGCAATTTAACACATCTAAAAGTTATAATTTTAAAAAAAAAATTAATTTTTTTTTTTTAAAAGTGATATAAGATGAAAAAATTACAAAAAAAAATTATACTCAAATTTTGCAACCAAACTAACCCTAAATTGGATAATGTTTGCTAACCAATAATTACCTTTATTCAGTGAATTGAGAATATATATATTCAGATTCTTGGAATCCCTCCAAGGTTTATGCTTATCTTATTCCAGAATCTTATAGCCCCATCCCATTGTCATCCAGGACTTCTTATTCTCCTTCCTACTCGTTCTTATATTCTTTTTTGGTGGAGGTGAGAAAAATTATATCAAATTTAAAAAGTCGAATTGAATCAAGTAAGTTTGTTCAGTTCAAGTTTTTGGCTAGTTAGTTCGAATTCATTTATTTTTTTAATTTTTGATCCAGTTTAATCTTTTTGTTCAAAATTTTGGTTACAATCAAAAAATGAAATTTATATTATGCACATAACAACCCAATTAAGATTTCTTTTTATTTTTATTTTGATGTGTAATTTCTTTTCACTTCTTTATTCACATTTACGAATTAATTCTAAGTCCATATTTGATTTAATTTATCGTTCTCTAATGCTTTTTTAGATAACTATGAATTTAAATAAATAGACGTGAAATTACATTGTATAAAAACTAAAAGATGTAACTAATTTATTTTATATTCACATATTTTTAGCCTGAGTTTGGTTTGTTAAAATTCTTTATAAATTTTTGAAAATATCTAAAAGTTATTCATTTTTATTTCAATATAACTTATAACTTATCTCATTTTATTTCATTTTTTTATTACTCTAAACACAACTTTAGTAATTACAACTAACATGGTGCTACTATCAATCCATTATTATGACTTTTTTTTAGTAATTTTCTTTTCGTGATAGTTTTGAATAAATTATAATTAATAGTTAAATAACTTGAATTCATGTACAATCGTATATTTTTAGAAATAAAAATACAATCTTATCCTTTGACTTAATATATTTTTAGTGGTAAGGCCTTTGAATGAGAAACTAATAAAGAATGATGTAGGATGCCCATGAGTTAAGGTGCATACTTAATTTAGAGCCAAACTAATTTTTTTGAGGTTTAAAAAAATTGAACTCGGTTGATTTTAACTTAAAAATAAATAAAAAATATCGGATTAAGTCAGTTAGATTTTCAGGTTGCACCAACTTGCATATTTTTGATCTCTAAACATTTAAATAAATAATATATTATATGTTAATATGATATTATGTAAATTATAGTATTTATAAATTTATATATTATTGTAGATTATAATATGATATATTATATTTTTTGAGTTAGTTTGAATTAGTTTAGATTGAGTTATTCTCGACTCTATTTCGGTTCTATTGTCTACTGATCCAAAAATCAAATTAAAAACATTGAATTATTAATTTTTTAACTCATTATTAAATTAATTTTGATATAAATTTGAATCACGTCGAACTATAAAATTTGAATTGATTTAATTTTTGAGTTGTTTAGTTTCTTTTATTTTTCTTTGTTTTTTTACACCCCTAGAATGATAAAGGTAAATGAATCACGTAATGTTGTAAATATTTTAATCACTTAATTACAAACATGTCATAAAATTAAATAAATTAATTATACTCTAATTCTTAAAATATTTAATAGTAAAATAATCATTTACTCTATTTTTTTTCTTTCATTTCTTTTCAACTCGTAAATAAAAAGAAAAAAATTATTATTTTTTCTTTATTAAACTTACAAATAAATAAAAATAAATAAAATCATTCCTCTTCTATTATTTTCTCTCCAAACTAATGTTCTATTACCTTTTCTTTTCTCTTCTAAATTCATCGGGCCTGGATGGGAGAGGAGGGATAAGAATTGTTGTTTAAGTTTTGAATGGCAAATTTGTGAATGGAGTTAATTACAAGGGTAGAAGACTAAGAGGGAGAAGATTGTAGAGAAGGCGGCGGGCACGTGAAATGATCACGTGTAAAGGGCGAAACCTTTTACGAGGGCCGCGTGCGGCTAACGGATTAGAGGCTTCGCGAATCTGATGCTTCTTCACCAATCATAGTCAATTTCGCCATTAAACGGTGACGTCTAAAGCCAAGTCGCCCTGTCCACAGCATCCGATGCCCATTTGGACGACAATCTGGTTACGGCTACCACCCCCGCCACTCATTTTTTTTTAAGGTTGCCAATGGGTCCAGTAGTAAATTATTTAATTTTATTATATTTAAATTTAATTTATTAAAATATAAAATAACTTAATTATTTAATATATATTTTAATTCATTGAATTTTAACTTGAATTACAAATTTTATTTAATTTTAGCGTGATTTAAGAACAAATCAATCTCTAATAAATTTTTAACGAATTGAAAATAAAATAACTCTCTTAACAGTTCCTATTTTAATATGTTTATATTTTTATCATTGAAAAATAAAAAAAAAATAATAATTTCTATGAAAATGTTTTTTTACCTCCTTCAGTTTAATTTTAAATTTAATATTTGACAAATAAAAAAAAAATGAAACATACCCATTCAACCCTAAAATATTAGTTTTAAGGGTAAATTATAGTTCCTAAACTTATTTTACGATTTTATTATAGAATATTAACCAAATTATTGTTGAGCAAAAAGTTAATATAAATATAAGAAACCTAGTATGTAGTAGGAATTTTTCTAAATCAAAAGTGGAGGCTTTGTTTAGAAACATATCTCTTTTTGAATTGATTTGATTTACAAGAAATATCAAGTTTGATTATATTTAAAAATATGATAAATATAATATATGAACATAAATTTATTTACTTAATTATACCACTTAAAAAAATAATAAATTTTCATCTAATTTTATTATTTAAGTAAGATTTCAAATGATATATAAATTTTAAAATTTAAATTATAAAATGAAGTTAAATACAACTCATAAAAGTTTATTATAATTACCAATAAAGAAATTAATAAAAATTATCATTAAATAAAATTAAATTTTATTAAATTTATTATTCTAAACTGAATTTTAAGAATTTTTCAAAAGCATAGGCCGCGAGACAATAATATTAAAAGAAAGTTACAAACAAAAGTTCACCGAGTACTAGCATTTTATTAGTTAAAATTTTTTAATTTTTTAATTACTATAATTAAACGATCAGATCCTCAAATAAAATGGTCCAAAAAACTTATATATTTATTTTATTTACACTTTATTTGGTCGTCTCCTCTCTGCAAATAGATGCCAAAAATGGAAATTTTCGCATTTTTCTTCACCCAGAAGGGTAAACTATAACAAGGCAGAAAAAAAAAAGCAGCAGAGGGTTGAGATTTGATGGCTGCCGGTGCTTTGTCTCTCACTTGGCTTAAGACTTTGAAAAAATCTCAAAAAACAGTAAAAGTATTCTAGCAAATTGTTCCCAATCCGTCTGCCTCGCTGCCGCCCGTCACAGACTGTGCCACCGCTTCCACCGCGGCTCTCTCTCTCTCTCTCTCTCTCTCTCTAAACAGTGGGAAAAAAAAAAAAAAAAAAAAACAAGAGATGCTAACGACATTTTCGCCTACGCATATACATACATATATTACACACACCTTTCTTTGATTCTCCCATCTCCACCCATATCGAACCTTCGGGTTCCATTTATTTACGATCAGTTCTTTCATTTTCTCTCTTATTCTGACCTGCTTTCATGGCCGAGACAGCAGCAAGAGCTTGAAATTTTTAGAACCCTCTCTCTCTCTCTCTCTCTCTCTCTCTCTATGCGTCAGATCTGGGTTTTGAAGATTATACTTTGGTTGCTTCGACTACAAGATTTCATATCGAACTGCTTAGAAATCAAGCAGTTTCCGAGAAAAAGACTGTAGAATTTTCCCGGCAAAAAGGTTGAGGAATGTATGGTGATTCCCAAGCATTAGCTGCTGTCCCAACTGCTATATTTTCTCCCGATTCGAGGCCCAAAGGAAATAGACAACTATTGTAGAACCCAGAAATGAACAGCCACCAAAACGAGTACAGCCATCAACAGCAGTCCAATTCGAGTTCTGGGTTGTTAAGGTTTCGCTCTGCTCCGAGCTCTCTGCTTTCCGATTTCGCCAATGGCGATAAGGGTCTGATGAGCAATCGGTGTTCGACCCATTTGGCTTCGCAGACTCTTGCTCAGGTTCAGGAGATGGAGGAGAGCAAGCCTTTGACGAATGGGTACTCTCTGAGTTCGCAGTTGCCGCCTCAGTACCCGAGACAGAGCTCATCATCATCAACAACGACAACCCAATTGGTGGGTTCTTCGAATCTTATGCGGCAGACTAGCTCCCCTGCTGGGCTCTTCCCCCACTTCACTCCTGAAAATGGTACTGTTCGAGTTCATTCTCATTGGTTCATTCTTGTGTAATGTTTGTATTGCTGTTTAACGCTTGCAGATTCATTCTCTGTTTAAAATTTGATTGTTTGACTTAATTTGCTCAATCTGTAAAGTTGGGTAGATATTGTTATTAAGGTAAAATATACTAACTTTACCGCAGATTTCTCACTTTTGGGACCCGGATTTCTAATTATGCCAGTTTCTGTCTTGTACATTTAATCCAGTTTCAACGGCATCCGTTCGAAAATCCTGTTGAAAATTTCGAGGTTTATGTAATAAAATTTCAAACAGAATTGGAATGGAATTGGATGGAGTTGATATTAGAATTGAATTAATATACAGGTGATAAAGTGTCACAATTGAAAGTAAAAGGTGG
>JAVXUM010000021.1:26869290-26880583 GCA_035590655.1 Pouteria glomerata
GGGGGACCCGGCGACTCCGACCCGACCCAAAGAGGAGGAGGGGCGGCGGGGGCAGGGTCAAGCGGGGCCGGGTCGACCCGAAGGCTAGGGGCGGGTCAGGCCCGACCCGACCCTTTTCCACGCCTAAATGTTACCCGATTGATCACTATTGAGACCCGACTCAATCGAACATTATATACTTTGGAAATGTTAGACTTCACTGATGTAGCACGGATAAGATTACTTACGTTATAATCACACGTATAATCATTTTCTGATATGTTCCATGATATCCGCCTATAAATGTGTTGCCTGTCCATTAACGGTTTTAATAACTAATTGATAATGATTTACATTGGGATCTACAAATACAAATGGTATGATCCGATTGGATAAAAAATATAATTCGGTGTGACTCACACGTATTGTACTCATGCAAGTCCTACTTCCTTTTATAAATACCACCATTTGTGATGCTCAAATACACAAAACAATTTATTCTGTTGTTATTCTGTTAAAATATTCTCTCGAATCCTTTAGTTAACTTAAATATTGAAAACTCTTTGGCGAACACACTGGTGTACAAGACAACATTTTGGACTCAAATTAAATTGGATCACGGGAAGCACATCTAGTTTACCGTGTTATTAATAAAGACTATTGGGAATTTAGTTGATGGTGGGATCCGTCTTTACTGTAACCGCTATTATCAAGTTGTCGATCTAATTTAACTTTCAATTATTTAGCATGTGACGAACTGGATCACTTGTGCTAGTTATAATTAATCTTTTAACACATAAATTATGTAAAATTAAATAAATTTTCATTGATATAAGAAGATTATTATGAAATATTTCTTGGGAAAGAGATAGTTTAATTTAAATACATTTTTATTGTTATTTGGGTCAATATCTCTTATGGAAATATTCTCATGGGTTTGTGATGAAGCAGGAGAAATATAGAATTTTATAGTGATTATTTTCTATCTTAGTGTTGTATATTTGTCAAATAATTTTATTTGAGTCATATTTTTTATTTATTTAGGGTTAAATTTAGAACATTTTTATTTATTTTATTTTTCTAACAATATTTTTTTTGTCCTTTTTTAGGGTGATTTCCTTTATTTGTCCTTAATTTAAGCCTTACTCTGATTTTGTTAAATCAAGTTTTTTTTTTATTTACATATATAATGGTCACGGGTTATTTAGTTAATTTTGAATTAAAAAATAATTTTATTGCAGAACAATTCTGAATTTCCTTTGTGTATTTTAATATTCTCGATATTTTAGACTACAAGTTTACCGGCATCAATTTGCAAGTTTAACCCTTGAAAATATTCAACAATAATATTACGTCATTTAAAAGACAAAAAAAATAATATTATGTCATTTAATATGTGAGATATCATTTTCCAGTGAAATAGCGTGAAGTTTAGTTGAAAAAAAAAAAATTACATGAATGGATTTTAATTTTTTAAATCGAAATATTTTAAAAACAACCAATAAAGCATAATATATGAATTAGTTTTTATTTTTATTTATTTATTTATTTTTTTGTCAGGTAATTGAAAATCTACAACAAAGAATTATTATACATAAACAGAGACAACTCATCATTTCAATTGTGGGATCCGCTTCAAACCGCCCTCGACCGTTTGTGCTATACTTTACTCCTGGTTTCCAACTACTCCCAGGATAGGGATTGTCAGCTAACTGCAAGAAAAGATGCAGTGTGGTACAATATCTATATCTATATATATACATATATTAATTACACTTAAAAATATGAGTATGGATATATAATTTAGTTCTCCAATCTCCGTCAACCCAGTCTCATACTTGTTAAAGGGGATAAATTAAGTTGTGAGATAGGATGCATTATCACATTAAAATCTATACATTTAATTTTGGTGTACGTAGTAAAATCTATATATGCGTTATAATATTTATGCCAGATAATTTATTTTAGATTGGCAAACAGTTGGCTTCGGTGGGCTGAATTTTCTCCTTGTCACTTAATTCGACAAGTATAATTCCTAGGACTTTTCTTTTCTCGCTCGTACATATATATATATATATATATATTCATTTGAAACTCTAAATCTTTTTAAAAAATTCTAAAATATACAAAAAAAATTATAACTTTCTTTCAAATTAAATTTTATTACGCGTCACTTTTTATACTAATTTTTTTAAAACTCTAAACACCATATATACATTCCACATTTGGTTTAATAAAACATGTAGGTTACGTGAGATGTCTTATGAAATTTCAAATAGAAAACATTATGGTCCCATTTGATTTACTATAAATTTTTAAAAATTTCTTAAAATCTTTAAAAATATTTAAAAGTTATTTATTTTTTATCTCACTGCACGAATTATAAATGTACAACTTTATCACTTTATCTCTTTTTATCTCACTTTTTATCACTTCAAATATACCCTATATTGGATTTGTGGAGTTTGAAAAATATGACCTAGATTTCATTTTGACCCATTTATTTGAATTTATTTGACTAACCTAACAAAATTTATGTGGTCTAATTTTGAACAATTGTTGAGCCTTAGTTAATAAGTTTTGAACTTCACCCTCGACATAAATATTTTTGAAGATTTTGTTTTTTGTATAAAAATCTTGTTTAGTCTTCTATACAAATTATTACGAATTTTTTTTTGTAATAAGAGAGAACAACCAACAATATTGCGCATGAATGTAGGTGATTCACATCAAGTCGCTGAACTTCTATACAAATTATTACGAATTTTTTTGTAATAAGAGAGAATAGCCAATAATATTGCACGTGAATGTAGGCGATTCACATCAAGTCGCTGAACCACGTAAAAATATCCATGTCTTGTATGTGATTGTTTATTTTTTGCTTTTATTCTTCCTTTAATTGTTTTTTCATATTCTTAAGAACTAAGTAAATATGTACAACCGTTTAAACAATTAGTATCAAAGTTTAGGGTTCAATTTAACCGAGAGTGTGATTAGTTTGTCATTGACACGCAGGGTTTTGTTCAACATCGCAATGGAGAATACCACAAAATTTGTAATGAAGACCTTTACAGACATGTAAGAAAAGCCGATTATGGCAAACAAAATATATCTAATAAGACAATTGTTCACGTTGAAAATGCAAGATGATGCTTTATGTAACAGAATATCTAAATAAGTTCAACATTGTCACAACTCGGTTGAGCTCGGTGAAAATTAATTTTGATGATGAGATTTGTGCTTTAATCATTTTGTCATCCTTACCAAAAAGTTGGAATGGTGCAGTTACAACGGAGAGTAGTTCTAAAATAAAAATAAGGTGAAATTTAATGATGCTAGGAATCTAATTATCAACAAAGATATTCACATTAAAAAACAGGCCAAACATCAGGGCTATATTGAATACAAAAAGCAAAGACAAGATGACAACAAGAAAAATAGATCGAGTCAAATCAAAATCCAAGCACAAAAGTAAATTAAGGTCATGAAAGAATGGGAATTCTAAATCATCCAGAGAGTGCTGGAACTATGAGAAACAAGGATGACCGTTTCTTGAATATGTGCCTAGAGTTAACCCCAAGTGTAAAAGTGTGCGGTGTAATTTTATCTAACAAATCTAAAGTTGAATCTATAGGAAACCTAAAGTTTTAGTTCTAAGTTTTCAAAGTTTTCTGATCCTATATTCGATGTGAAGTAGATAATGAAGCATAAAGGATTTTTTTTTTCAGATTTGTTTTCTCTAGCAAACATTTCTAAATAACAACAATTAAATTAAAGAACAACTGATTATAATAACTGAGTAATGAGTTCCTAAAGCAGCAGAACAACTCAAACAAAATATAAATTCAAATGGGTTATAACTATATCTTGATTTAATGTTCAATTGCAGGTGAAGAGAATTATCACAAATTAATTCCCAATAAAAATCACAATTCAAGTTTCACGTACAAAAGAAATGGGAATTGGAAGATATTTCGTTAAAAACTGTCAAAAATCCCACAAACTCAACTTCATATTTACGTCAAAAAAATTATAAAGTCGAAAAATTTTCTACAGATAATATTTGTGAGTTTGAATCCAATTTGTATACTTCAAGATGTTCAAAAGAATTTTTTAAAGTATCAAAAATTACTAGAATGTGATCAAAGATATTTGTTTTCGAAAATCTTTCCACAAACTAAATTAGATCCTAAAGAGGATGAATATTTGCGTAAGTTAACAAATCACATATATAATCGTAGGGTTTTAATCTATTCAACTCTTTATTTTAGATTGAAACATCAAATTAAGGTTTTAAAATTTCTAGCTTAGCATATTTTCACAACCCATAAACAAGCAATAATAAAATCAATCAATAATCACTATGAAGACAAGTAAAAAAAACTTTGAAAGCAATGAAATCAATGAAACCCTAGATTCTAACCAACAAAACTAAGCATGCTCTCGTCGTTTATGAACATTTAAATAACACAATTCAATAAAAATAAAAAACAATAGAAAAAAAAAATATATGAAACTTTTTATTAATTCAAAAGAATAAAGTACCGTACTTCGTAGAAAGCTTAAACGTAAAGCTTAGAACAAACAAAACCAAAACCGAACCAATGAAAACACCAACTGACTTCCAAAACATCTTCAAAAAAAAAATATAGAAAAATAAAACTAAATCCTAGAAAACTATGTAAAACGTCTGAGAGGAAGAATGCCCCGTGGCTCCCTCAGGTTCGCCTTTTATACATAGACAAAATCCTAAAAATAAAGAAGTAGCCGTGCTCCAATGGACCCGCAGTAGTCCGAACTACCCGTGGGGGTGTCTGGACCACAGTAGCTCGTCATCCAATTTTATTTTGCTCCTCTCCTTTGGTCTTTGTTATGATCCGAGTCATGGCTCTGGGTGTTGAGACTGGCTGTTTGTTTGCATCATTTTGCTCGTCTTTCTCATTATTAATCATAGAGATTGTGTCTTCTTCACTACATTTAAGAAAATAAATCGAATAAGTGATAAAAATAACAAAACTAAAAGAATTTATTAAAATAATACATAATCCTACAGTAAAATGTCAAGTTACTAATTATACTTTTCAAGTGTAATCAAATGACATTTTATAAATAAGTGTTGAGCACCTAAGTAGAAAAGTAACATAGGTTAGGAAAAACGATTTGTTAATATTATTGAAAATATCGATGATGTTATTTTTTTAAGAGTAGACAGTACTCTTGAGGAGTGTTGGATTTAAGAGTTTTACTTCATTCTTACCCTAATCGTGAAATCATGAAAAAATATGTATTTGGTGATTAATTTTAATAAGGTTTATTTAACTGGTGATCAATATTTGAATATTGTAGGTAAGGATTATGTTGATACCATTCCTTCGTCCCACATCGGTTAGGAGTCGGAGACTGAGATACCTAATAAGAGCTTTGGTTCCCCCTCTCCAAGTAAGAGGGCTTTTCCCCACGGGGGAGAAACAAAATCGTAGCAGGGGCCCCATGAGGTCTGAGAGGGCCACGTGCCCACTTGTGCTCTTGGGTCAACAGAGCTCAAGCCCGGGTCTGGACAATATTCTGCTTGCAGAGCCTATCATGTGCGTACGAAAAATGAGCATCAACAGTTAGGAGTCGAAGACTGAGGTACCTAATAAGGGCTTTGGTTTCCCCTCTCCAAGTAGGAGGCCTTTTCCCCACAGAAGAGAAACAAAACCGTAGCGGGGGTCCCATGAGGTCGGAGAGGCCCACGCGCCCACTTGTGCCCATAATCCTATAGTAAAATGTCAAGTTAGTAATTACACTTTTCAAGTGTAATCAAATGACATTTTATAAATGAGTGTTGAGCACCTAAGTAGAAAAGTAACATAGGTTAGGAAAAACGATTTGTTAATATTATTGAAAATATCAATGATGCTCTTTTTTTAAGAGTAGACAGTACTCTTGAGGAGTGTTGGATTTAATAGTTTGTTTAGCTCAGGATACAAGTCGAGCACTTCCTTCTTGGCGTCGTTGAATCCGTCCACGTAGGTCTCAGACAGCCATACTTGAGCCTCGGTGCTCTCCGTGAAATCCTCAATGGCCCGGAGCTTTTCCTTGGGCAAGCTGTTCTTAAGTTCTTCTAAGGCCTTCCCTCTGCTAAAGGCGAGCTCAATAGCTTGCTCCTTAAGGGCTGCTTCCGAGGCCAACAAGGAGACGGCCTCCTCCTTTGCCTTAACCACCCGATTCAAGTCGGCCTCACAAATTCAAACTTTCTCGGACATCTGTTCCAGCTTCGCTTCGAGGTCGGCCACTTTCTGATTCAAAAAACTATTTGTGGTCAGCTCTTTGTTGTAGTTATTGTTGCTCGCGACGTACGTTGATCCAAACTCGGTAGCAAAAAACATGGCTTAACATGAGAGCAAATACATTACCAACAGTGTACAGTGGAAATATAATTAAACAAAATAGACAAGAACGAAACCTGAGCCTAAGAAGACTAATACCTTTGCCAAGTTGTCAGTGATTCCTTGGGCCAGTTGGGTGTGAGGTAAGTCACGGACACAGTCGAGGTTGGCCGGAGTAATGATCCCCTCCATCCTCCTCACAGATAATCTCGAGTCATCAAAAATGTTCTTCAGAGGAAGAGTCAGCGAGATAGGGGAACTTGCACCACTCGGAGGAAGATCAGAGGTATGAGGGATCTGGACGGGAGCATCCTGAACCCCCGTAGTGGCGGGCAGGGGAGTTGATACCCCAACGGCCAGGGTCGAGATAGGCTACCGGTCTTGGGGATCAAATTCCACAAAGGTGTTTGGATCTTCCACCCTCACTTTCTTCCGTGCTCGGGAGTCCGAACTAGAGGGAGGTCTCAGACCTGATTTCTTAAACAGATCTTTATTGAACTTCATCTGCTCAGAAGGCTGAAAATCTGCCACGTCAAGGTCAGAATCTACTAAAAATACGCACCGCTTAGTAAACATCCTAAGGGGAAGGCAATCAAACAAACACGAGAACTCACTCCTCTCACGTTCTAATTCAAGAGCTTCCAGTGATGGCTTCGGACCGAGCAGGTGTTTGGCCAGGCTTTCAGCAGTCAAAAGAAGGGAATAGTGATGGAAAGGGAATTCTTGCGCAAGCTTGAAGCGCTTAAGTTGTTCTTTGGTGATACGAGGCCGGGCTTTAGCTGAGCAAAAAGATAAGATGGGGGATGAAAATGGTAGGAAGGTGGAATTCAGAATAGGGTAGGAATAAATAAAAGAAAGACCTCCTTACCCTCTTCCGATGGACGACCCCATGATAAAGGGCAACAGATCTGCCTGTCATCTTCAGTCTCTCATGAACAGAATTCCCATCCCTTGCCATACAGGAAGAAAAAATGCTCCTTCCAATGTTTGATGGAGGTCGGGTATCCGATCACTATGTTCAGCCCCTTTGCCCGTGAAGCAAAGTAATACCATCCGCGACTCGCCTCGACGATTCTGTAGCAATACAGAAACTCGTCGGCTGTGATGTGTTCATCGGTGGTAGCCTTCCATATTATGGCACTACCCACCAAAATCTTCCAACCGTTGGGGGTCAATTGAGTTGGATTAAGGCTGAGCCTGGCAAGGACTTCCCTAATGGGACGGGCGAAGGGAAACCTGAGCCCACTGGAAAGGGCAGCCTCGTAAGCCGTGACGATACCCGTCATGACTGGCGAACACGCTGTGTCATTTGGTGCCGGCCACCTATAAGACAAGTTTCGCAGCGGTTGATAAGATTTTAAGATCTTCTTCAACCGATGCTTATCGACTACAGAGTAAATGCTGGCACTGTTTAGGTCGACGGTGTTCCAGACCAACTCTGAGGGATTTTCTTCAGACGAAGAGGAGACGTTGACAGCAAGGTCCTATACTAGCTTGGGGGCATCTACCCTAGAAGACCCCTCGCTCTCCGAGGACATAACTATCCTACGACAGGACGCCATGACAGTACAAATCTCAAGAAAGTGGGAGTTGGAAGGGTACTGTTCAGAGATCGATAATGTAACTATTGATTCGAAAAATCGAAATTGAAAATGAACCTAATTATGTCAAGGAGTTGGTGCTCTCTCGCTGAGGATACTGCGAATATCTAAGGAAAATGAAGCATAAGAGCTGAAGGAGAAAATGAGACGTACCAGGAGCTTGACAATGGCTTTTTCAGGGGTAGTCTGAGTGTGAGGGTTTGTACGAAATTAGGAACGAAAGATGAAACGCCAAAAGCACGGAACCGCCATTAAACACAGAATCTTTTTTCAAAAACACCCATAGGTATAACCCGGACACGTAGCAATAAAAGGTCCTAATCGATCAAGCGCATCTCTAAAAGCCATTGCGCGTGGCGCCTAAAAATTGCAGATCATTAAATGCGCACGTGGCCCGAGGAAGGCTCGATTAATTAAGTCCTCAACCCTGCAAGCAGAGGTGAGGACTCGGGGGCATCTGGTGGAAGGAAAATCTCGAACTAAAAGGAAATCACAAAATTTCCCTTCCATTTATGTTCAGGGTGGCCAATCCCAAAATCAAGGCCGGCACCTCGATCCACCCGAGCTCAATGCCCAGGCAGGGTAAGGCTAATGTGGGGCTCGGAGGTTGTCTATCCTGATCTCCTAGGCTGAGCTCAAAGCGTGTAGATGGGCTTGGCTTCGCAGATCATTGCCCCATATTATCCCTCCAAGATCCACGCCGCGAATCCGTAAAGAATCTGCAGGATTAATAAGAATACCCCCAAATATGGCGTGATGCAAATAAATTCGCCCCATCCGGATAAGGCAGGTACCGTGAAATAGGGAATGAAGAAGATTCATTCCTATCTAGGATCCACGAAAGGCCATATATACAGAAAACATCCGGCAAGCAAGGGGAGGTAACTCTTAACCTAGCCGTTACTCTGCAAAATTGAATCCGTATTAAATCCGGTTGCTGACTTGAACGTCGGAGTGTCTTTGGCAGGCACCACATCAGTGTACAAGGCAAGCAGGTTTCCTTAAATCGGATCGAGTTATTCCTACAGTCTACCGGATCTTGGACCATCGGAGAATTTGCATCAACAGATTATATAAAAATTAGAATGCAAAAAAGGATAAAATAGTTGTAATAGTTGTTATAGTTTTTTTTAATAATTATTTTATTCTTAAAATTTAGACAATTTACGATTCAAGTGTAGGAATAAAATATCATTGAAGAATATATATATATATATATTTTTTGGTAATTGCATTGAAGAATATATTGTAATACTAATTAAAAGTTTAGTTCTTTAATTATTATAAAAAATAATAAAATAAAATTTACATCCTAAAATAAGATTTCGAGCAAAGCTGATGGCTACAAAATAAAATTTATCCAAACTTTAAACATGATTTTATTTCTTTTTTTTTTTTTTTTTACAACAGAAAAGGAAGAAAGGGAAATTGGCCGATGATCTTAGCTTTGGTCTCTTGTTTCCTGTATTTCTTCACGACTCATGATGAAGAGGTTGCAACCTATGGAGAGTTGAGACTTGAGACAGTGACTGGACAATGAAGGCGGATTGGTCAAGGGTCCTATTCTTTCTTCCTCTTTAACCCAAGGATTAAGCTAATGCGTTGAAATTCTTCAAGTATTGATTAGTGATAAAATCAAATATTACTAGGAGAGTCATAAAGTTAGGCACCACATTAAGAACCCGATATTTTCTCAATTAATAATATTATTTCCACCCCAAGTTTTTTATTAAAATATATGTATATGAGTGTGCGCGCACACAGAGATAAAAAAAAAATATATCTTTAAGTATTGTCGCTACACTAACAAAACTCACTTAGAGGGACCTAAAAAATAAAGAAAAGTCAGAGAAAATGGTTGGAGGGAATATCTGACCAAAGATTCTCTAATGACAAAATCACAACCTCTCATGATAAAATCAGAACAGATCTTACGAGAATAATTGATGGAATGCAAAAGTTTAGTTAATAATAGTGAGTATGCCTAATTTAGTGCACAATATAAATTATTTATAAGTTGAGAGAATAAATAAAATAATAGTGTTATGATTGAAAAAATAATATTATCATACTTACTCCATACATCTACTCACCTCCTCAGATATTTTCTAAAAACACAAACTCAATTTGTAATAAATACAAAAATTAAAGAGAAAAAATCAATACAATAGGACCTGCAATTAATTATATTATTGGCCATTAGATGAAAATGGAGAGTCAAGATTTAAAAAAAAAATAACAGAATAAAAAAAAAAAAAAAAGTGGAGTTGGGTGCTTAATACGTAGATACATATATGACGACTTGGTTTGCATTTGATACCCATTACTTAACATTGAACGTAAGTTGTGGAGTTTTTTTATTAAAATATAAATATTAATTCAAAATTTTACTAAAATAGGATAACATTACTGTATTTATGAAAATAAGTTGTGTCATCAGTGGCATTGACAATAATAAATAGAATTAATGACTTACAACCTCTCTAAATAATTTCTATTTTTAACTAAATTAAATAAATAGAATTAACGACTTACAACCTTTCTAAATAATTTCTATTTTTAACTAAATTATTCATATAATATAAGATTATAACTTATCCGAATAATTTTTAATTTTTAATTCAACTATTCAACTAATATCTAAAAATTAAATGAATTAAAAAATACGAATAAGATTATAAAATTTTGTATTTTTAATTAAATTATTCAATTAATATAAGATATAACTTATCCAAATAATTTTTTATTTTTAATTAAACTATTCAACTAATATCCAAAAATTAAATGAATTAAAAAATACAGGTAAGATTATAAGATTTTGTGTTCTTAATTAAATTATTCAATTAATATAAGATTATAACTTATCCAAATAATTTTTAATCCTTAATTAAACCATTCAAGTAATGTCAAAAAACTAATTGAGTTAAAAAAATTCAAAAAAAATACAAACTATCTAAATAAAATTGTATTTTTAATTAAATTACGCATATAATATAAGAATATAAATTACCCAAATAATTTTTAATTTTTAATTAAACTATTTAACTAACATCCAAAAATTAAATGAATTCAAAAATACGGATAAGATCATAATCCATCTAAAAAATTTTGTATTTTTCATTAAATTATTCAATTAATATAAGATTATAACTTATCCAAATAATTTTTAATTTTTAAGTAAACTATTAAACTAATATTAAAAAATTAATTAAATAAAAAAATTCAAAAAAATTATAGCCCATCTAAATAATATTTTATTTTAAAATAAATTGCTTAAACAATATAAAATTATAACTAATCCAAATAATATTTAATTTTTAATTAAGCTATTCAACTAATATC
>JAVXUM010000021.1:26940483-26960541 GCA_035590655.1 Pouteria glomerata
TTGATTGATATAAAATCATTGAATAACACTAATAATTTATATTTATACATTTTAATTGTTAAACATAAAAAATTGCTCAATTTAGATAAAATGTAAATTTGAAAAAAAAATCACGCTTTCTGTTTCTGTTTTCGTTACGTAACATCCATTACATCCCGCGTCCGCGTTACCGCGACCGTTACCATTACGACACCCGTTATCGTTTTTTAAAACCATGATTCGAATATACTCTTTTGAAATCTCTGTTACAAATACCCGTGCGTAGATCTAATTGTGACAGTCCACAATCTAAACTATTTTCTCCTTTGACTAGATTTCTGTTAGCAGTTTACTAGGATGTTTTTGTCAAGTTTAGAGTAGCAGTAATTGTTTTGTTTTACAGAAACATATCAATTTTATTTTACAAAAACTACAACTACGTTTCTAACTAACTAATCATTAAAACTACATGTTAAACTTATTTATAATCTATTACCTGGATCAGTCCATAGCATTCAATTTGACTTTGATGCTTGCTTCTCCAAGAACTAACACCTGGGACAAATTTGAGCTCTGAGTTCACAAGCAAGTGATTGACCTCGTCAACTCTCTAGATGTGGTTAAGAAGATCATCTCTATCACCAGTGAACCCATAAAAAAAAATAGCAATGACACTTATTAGACTTTAATTATTACCCATTTATCCATTTAAATACATCTTTACATGGCACATAAATGATATAAAATTTATGTTTTGTGCAGAGTTCATCCCTACTACTCAAACTTGAAGCATATGTTGATTATACTTATAAATGAAAGTAATTTGAGGCTTATTGAGATAAAAAGTGGAGAGAAAGATAGCTGACATCATGACCCGCACACATATACACCGAAGAATTCCATCAGCAGTGTGAACCAATTTTGTAGAGAATGAGAGAAGTTCAATAAAGAGAGAGCTCTGTTTTTCTATTCTTGCTATAGCTTAGGATTTGAGTTTTCAATTTCAATTCCAATTTCAAAATTACTGTAATTATATTTTTATTTTGAAGAAATTTCAATTCCAGGTTTCAATGTTTTCATTTCAAATTTCTATTTTCGAGTTTCATGGTTTTACTTTGAATTATTTGATTACTAATTCAATTTGCATTTGAATACTTTAAGAATCATTGAATCAAGACTCGATTAACACTGATTTGTATATCTTATCTATATGCTTATAGGTGTTACTTAATTTAGAATCCTCATGACAATTATGTATGTGGGTTGTTAGACCTAGAACTCCTATTGTTCTTCATATATGTTATGTACATCCGTTTCTTCATACATTTTGAGAGTATAGTAAATAAGCAACGCCATAAAGAATTTGAAGCTAATTATGATATGGCTAGATGTACACCAAAAAAAAAAAAAGGTCATACCCTGACTTTAGGGGCCCCCACCGCCCTTACCCTGGAGTATCGTGGAGGAGGTAAATCGCAGGATGTGCATCAGCTACGCAGTGTTAGAGGACTTGTCTTTACCGACCGTGCAATGCGAATTCGAGCCTGTGGCTGGACTCGAACCCTCGTCGGCTAAAGTGCCACCACAGCACCCTCCATCTTTCGCCAGCTGACCTATGCCCCGGAGGCGGCTAGATGTACACCAAGGTTGATGGCTAATGTGGTTGAACTTTATACACCGAAGGCATTTGAAGTATTTCAGCAAGAATATGAGGACTGTTTAAATGTTGTCGTTAACATTTGCAGTGAGAATGGGTCACTGTTTGAGTACAAAGCTAATACATATGGGAAACTTAGAGAGTATGAAGTTATATTTAGCTCTTTAGATGATACAGTCACTTCCAGTTGTATGAAGTTTGAGTACGTTGGGATTCTCTGTTGCCTTGCCCTAACTAAAAGTGCTTGATCATCAGAATATAAAAATGTTCCCTGCACATTATATTTTGAAGAGATGGCCGAAAGATGCAAGGGTTGAAAGTCTCAGAAAGCGTAGGATCTCCATGGAAGTTAGTTACAGCTAGCCGTTACAGAGAATTGTATCAAAGTGTTCTTAAAATTTCAGCCAGGGCTGCTGAATCTGACAACTTGACGAATTGATGCAAGGGGTGGAAAAAATCATGAAACTATAACCTTCCGAGGAAACTCAAGCTATCACCTCAAGTAGCACAGGGGCATATGCTTCTGAGACTGAACATGCAGAAATTTTTCTAGATAGAAATGCAGTTGAGGACCAGGATGACAGCTACACATTTAGGGGAATAAATGAAAGGGAGATCACTGTCCCTGATTAAGATCCCCTACATAATCTCATTGGAAAGGTCTCCATGACGAAACAATCTCAGAATGTACATCCACCCCCTTTGGATACTGTTACCTCCATTGCATGTCCATATGTTTCTTCTGCAACCTCGTCGCTAAATCCTGTTGCGCAGGTAAGCTTTGGGTAACTTTAACGGAGTTGTCAGTACGTGTTTTTGGTAATTATCTTCTATCTTATAATAAATCACAAGTTTGTTTCACGTTAAAATGCAGGGCTTTCACAATTCTGAAGCAAATCAAGTGGTTCGATGCATATATCAAGCACCTAATTCATCCATGGACCAACAACCCACTCCCGGTATATATCAGCCACCAAATCTCTTCTCTAATCAACAGGGTTCTCCTTGCCAGGCTCAGTTGCTTCAGGTAAATAAATCCATATTTATATTGTCATGGTAGTTTGACATTTTCTGTGCATCAAGATTTGAGTGGATTCTATGGTACAGGAGTCTTTAATTCATAGTCCACTCCAGGAGTCCACGTCACAAAGAAATCAATTGAGGCAGGTAAGTTATTGATTACCTCCAATAACGGCTATAAATTTGCAAATTTGTTATTTTACAATGAGGACCCCACTCCCTTGGATAATGATAAAATTGCCTTTTATTCGGACTTGTAGGCAATCTAGATGTCCAACTACCACATTCAACTTCATTCGTTCATTATGATCGCAGATATAAAGCATGAAAGTCTAATATTTTGGGTCCAAATAATGAGGAACGAAATGGCTCATAATTTTTTGTGTCTTGATGATAGAATGCCGGTACTGTACATAAATACCACGGATCATGGCAGGGAAAAAGGGAGTTTACTTCCCTCATGCGGATGTATCACATGCAGTACTGGTCTACTGCAGATGATTAAAGGTGATTAATACACTTCAAGCCTTCCTTAGCTTGTCTGTTCGCACAATTTATGTTTGGTATAATGGGAAATGTAAGAAGAAATATTCTATAGGGAAGTTATTCATCAGTTACATTTGAAGCAAATAAAAAGTACTTATCTTCTAGAGAGCAGCAGTTTTCTCTTCAGAGTTAGCAAAATGACAACGTAAGTCTTGGTTGATACTTTAAATGGAGTCACCAGGAAACATGTTGGATTTTTTATACACCTATTGAGTTTAGATCTCTTGCTTTTTCTGTGAATAATTCACTGAAGTTTGTCTTTCAAATGTAAATTGGCTGGGTAGAATGACTTCCTTTGGTGGAATCATTTTCTGAAGTGCAGCCCGGTTACAATGGGCTCATTCAGTTATTATGCAGTAGTACTATTGTCTTAAATTTCCGGATCCTCAAATTAAAATGAGTTCTTCATATCATAATGGGAGCTGGATTTTGTTTCCCGTGAAACAAGCATCACATTATTCTGAAGCTTATTGAAGTGACTGCATAATCATTTTTTCTATGGTCAACATTCCAAGCCAGTCTGGTTGGTACTGCAATTATTATTCAACTGAGTATGAGCTCATCCATTCTCTTCCCGGCAAGAAGAGAAGCAATTCAAAAGTTCCCCCCGCCCCCCCGGGGGGGTGGGGGGAGTTGGGGAATGGAGAAAGTTTCTTTGCTATCAGCATCAACCAAAAAGCAAGCATTTTATTTTGCAATTTGTGCCAGAAATGCAGATCATTCCTGCTGGATTCTAAAGCTATGTTTGATACGTGAGAATAAATTAGAATGAAATGAAATAAGAGGTGGGAATGAAAATATGGTAGGAATAGAATAGAATACTCATTCCATTCCTTCGTTTGGTTGCTAACATAAAAATAATGGGAATGAAATAGACATTTAAGTTTTTATAATTTGCTTATATATTTTAAATATAATGAAATATAATAAAAACCACTAACATTATTTTTGTAAAAAACTATAAAAATAAATTTTATTTTCGAAACGCAAATTTGAATAAAAAAAAAAGGACTAGGGGTAAAATGGTTATTTTACAATTTATGTTCAAATTGGACCAAAATTTTTATTAACTATTAAGAAATATGTCAATAAATATTTTTTAACTTTTTGAAATGTTTAAAATACAAATTTAGCCCCCAAAACGAGCCTAGGGGCAAAATAGTTATTTTATAATCTAAATTTAGATCGGATTGAAATTTGTTTAACCATTAAGAAATATGTTAAGGATATTTTTCTAGCCTTTTAGATAGTTTACAATATGAATTTGGACAAAAAAATGACCAGGGGTAATATAATTATTTTACGATTTGAGTTCACATTGAAATGAAATTTTATTAGTTATCAAGAGACATATCAATAAATATTTTTTAATCCTTTGGGAAGCCTAAAATATAAATTTCGGCAAAAAACGAACCCAGGGTTAAATTTGAAATTTTATAACTTGAGTTTGGATTAAATCAAAATTTGCGTAGTTATTAAGTAATATGAAAGAATATTTTTATTAGCTTTCAAAAGTTCAAAATTTAAATTTGAAAAAGAAAAAAAAGATCTAGGGTTAAAACAATTATTTTATAGCTATGATTCGAATCTAGCTAAAAAATAAGGTCAAACGGTAAAATGGTCATTTTATAACCCAATAGAGTAATTGAGAAAAAAATTTATTATAAAGTAGTTATTTTTTTATTTTTTATTTTTTCAATTTTTGGGTCAAATTTTGATGTCAATAGAATGTTTTTATTAGCCTTTCATAAGTCCAAAATATGAATTTAAAAAAAAAAAAGACCTAAGCTTAAAACAGTCATTTTATAGTCGGGATTCGAGTCTAATTTAAAAATAAGGTCAGGGGGTAAAACGATCATTTTATAATCCAATGGAATAATTGAGAAAATTTTTTTATTATAAAAGAGTTGTTTTTTTTTATTTTTTATTTTTCACTTTTTGGATCAAATTTTAATGACAATGGAATGGTTCTTCCATCACTTAAAGTGTGGAATGCCTTTTATCACTTAATGTGAGAATAACTATTCCCATGAAATAGCATCCTAACTTAATTCTTTAATACCAAATATGAGAATAAGTTAAAGTGGGAATAGATTCCATTTCATTTTATTCCATTCTAGCAAACATACCTTTACTTCAAACACACCTTTACTTCAAACACATAGTGGGAGGCTATTTGAGGTCAAAATTTGAGGGAAAAAAATAATAGAGATTCAAAATTTTTTCTATGATTAATTTTGTGATAAAAATGAAAAAAAGACATAATTTGAGAAAATAAAAATAATTAAATTAAAAATAATTAATTTATTGGTAAATATTATTATTTTATTATATTTTTTTAATTTATTTAAATAAAAATATATATTTGAGATTTTACGTTTTCCTCCTCCCTTCCTTATATTTTTCTTTTCCTTTTCCTTTTCTCTCTTTTTTTTTTTTTCTCTTCTTGTTTTCTCTCACTAAATTCTCACTCCAAACATATCTTGTGAATTATGGTTTTTCACTTAAGATTCTTTAAAAATATCAGGGCGCATATTTTTATTAACATGTATGTTTTGTATTATTCAATTTTTATACAAATTACATATTTTAGATGTATTTGGGTTAAAAATGGAGCAGTAGGTCTATTATGTTTCAAATATATGCATTGAATTTTCTAATTGTACACGATTAGAGTTTTCTAAATTTGACTATAACTCCTCTGGTTTGATAAAAAATCATTAAAAATTATCAAAAATTATTAAAAATTACTAAAATTGTTAAAATTTTTTTGTAGGCCAAACCCGCGTAACAAACTTGTAGAAAATACAGAATTAGTTTTGGCCCAGAATTTCCTATAAATCAGATTGGGCACATAGAAGAAGATTTTCTGTTGGGTTTTTTTTTTTTTTTCCCCCCAAATAGATGTAACTCTGTAGGAAGAATTAATGAGTTGAGTCTCTATTCTTTCGCTATGTGCATTTCCAAAATTTCATTGTGTATGTTTTCAAGGCTGTTTTAAGTTCTTCATTAATGTTGTCAAGAAACGAGTAAACAAAAACCAACATATATATAGTTACAATAAACTTCAACTCAAATGAAAAAGCAAGTCAAATTTGAGCCCAACAAAAGATTAGTGCAGATTTAAACCCTGATGATGAGAGAATAATATTTTCCTTTCTCCATGAAGTAATAGATCAGTTGTTTCCATTTCATTTGGGTACACTCCTTGAGAAATGAGCATACAAGTACAAAGGATTTTAAGCAAGTGCTTTCCATTTCTTCTCTTCACAGAGTAGCTTCTGTAGTACTTCTTGATTCTGTCGTAGGCATAGGGCTTTCTCAGAACCCCATGACTGCTTCTGTAGACATGGAAAGATTACATATGTGTGTGTGTGTGTATATAATAAATATTTATATATGTTCTTGTATTGACTAACTTATTTTGGACGGGAAGTGAGTATTTCCAGTTCCATCAGCTGCTGTTGGAACTTGAAGACCATCAAGACTAGTTGACAGGTTAGGGGATGTGGTATTTGAATTTTGCATCTCCAAAAGGGTCCTATTTGTTTCT
This sequence comes from Pouteria glomerata, assembly GCA_035590655.1. Taxonomy (NCBI): domain Eukaryota; kingdom Viridiplantae; phylum Streptophyta; class Magnoliopsida; order Ericales; family Sapotaceae; genus Pouteria; species Pouteria glomerata. The sequence goes on from JAVXUM010000021.1 coordinate 26,947,239, forward strand.
CTTTGCTGATCAAACATCATCCTCAGCTGCCTCCCTTGCTCTTCAATCCTCACCTGCAACTTTCTCTGGATCTAATCCCCCCCCCAAAAAAAATAAAGGAAAATAACAATGGTAATAATTCTATTAGACAAGCACAAAAAGTACATCATTTTCGCTATGCAAACTCACGGAAGAATCACAAGTAATTACAGGGCAAATTTCACTTTGTCCCATGGACTTTACTCAAAATTTTATTTCACAACCTGATAACTTTTTTTTATATATAATAGTTAAGGCCTGCTCTTTCAATTAGTTGAAATGTCATTTTTTCATCGGCTAAATGGTCAAAAATTGATATACGAACATTTAAGATGTGTTTAGAGTGATAAAAAGTAAGATAAATATAAGATTAAGTGAGATAAGTTATGAATTCGTAATTCGTGTAATGAAATAAAAAATGAATAACTTTTAAAAATTTTTAAAGGTTTGTAACAAACCAAACAGAGCCTTAATTGATGGAGTGAAACACTATAACTAGGGTAAATTACACTTTACTTTTTTTACCTAAAATCTCATGCTTTTTTTACCTAAAAGCTTGAGTTTTTTTATTGTTTTATATACTATTAAGAGCTTTTTTTTTGGGGGGGATTAATTAAAGATTTTGGTGATCATTTTATCGTTAAAAGTTGGACAATTAACAATGAGAGTACAAGGACTTCAAGGGTGAAATGGTCGCACAGGCCTTTAATTGTTTAAAAAAAACACTTAGGTCTTGAAGTTCAATTCTGAATAAAGTCCAGAGAGATGTAAAGTATAATTTACTCTTGTAACTAATTAAAAATTTTATAAAAGAAAAAAAATAAATAAACCATGAAGTTGGATTTCGGATAATAAAGCTCCCGAGGGCAGAATGAATGTACTCAAAAAGTATACCTCCAACTGTTCGTGAAGTCGCCTCTGGACATCTAGCTGCAGCTGTAGTGCCTCTTTGAGCTGTAGTCCACTGCAAGACAAAGTAAAAATTTTGCATCCCCGTGAAGGTCTATGTGAATGTTTCATGTTGAAAATTGGAAGAAGAACAAAGTGATAATTAGAAACTAGCATTAAAAAATTTATTCAATTTGTTTTACGTTTTTATGTCAATCTGCGCCGCTTCACTTGCGTTAGTCATCTTCTCAGATTTTTCTGCAGTAAAACAGAGACAGAAAATTTGTGATTTAGAGTCTTTTTGAAGACTTGATTGATGTGTTTAATCAATTTTAAAGTAGATGAAGGCAAAGATAAAAATGAGATCATTTAAATTCTTTCTTTCTTTTTCAAGATGTGTTAAAATTACGTGTTCATGGCACTTGTGTAATAAAAGTGTATCTTAACGAGTTTTGTTATTTAAAATGATTGGTTTAGAGTCATAATCGGAGCTAAGCTTGGCTCACGGGCACGTGCTTACCCTTAAAAAAAAAATTATACTATTTTTTTTTCATATTATCTTTCATACTTAATTGTGTCCATTCACAAGAAGGAAAAAAAAAAATTAATTCAATAATAATTGTGCCCACTAAAAAAAAAATTTAGCTTATACCAATTGTATCCACTCCACTTTGACATTGTTCTCTCTCTCCTTCTGCTTTTCGAGAGTGAAATTCTTTCTTTATTACTTTCATAGTACTCCACTAATTATTTATGTGTTTTATAATTTGTGCCCACTTAAACAAATTTTCTTCCTCCATCTTCGCTTAGAGTTATTCTGGTCATCTTTTTTGTTAAAAATGTTGATTGCATAACACTACAATATTTGTGTGTATTGGAATGAAGATGCCATTAAGAGAGAAAAATATATCATAAAATGGAATAAAACAATGTAACAATGGTAGAGTTTTTTTTTTTTTTTTTTTGGAGGGGTATATGAATATTTCATCCGTTAAACAGATAAAAAGTAGATTAAAGTGAGAATGTTTTTCATTCTGACATCTCAAAATGTAATTTAAAGATTTCAAGAAATTCATATTGAAAATAATAAGAAATCTCAAAATTTGAACAAGCAAGCGTATAAATTAATTTCAAGTTTCATAACAAAATGCTATATTGATGGGATGTATTTGACAAAGATATCAGAAGCAGTTGCGTGCTAATATTCTTATCACACATGTAGTTCATAATTTTATGACCAAATAAGAAGTCAACTATTTTTGCGGAGACGTAAAATTTCTAATCAAATGAACCTCCTCAGGAAGATTTTTGGTTTTCCAATTTTATCAATTCAATGATCAACAGCAAAAACTCGAGCAAGGATAATTTACCTTCTGCAGAGTCTGACATGTACTTTGCCATTCGATATTTCTACCCAAAAAAAAAAAAAAAAAGGAATAATCGATTTAGACATCTTACCTGAAAAACATCAAACAGGGCAGAAACAACAACAACACAGTTCTTTCAAATGTTATTATTAGTACCTGCAAATGACTCTTCACATGAAAAATGGTCAGCCCCTCTGAGTTCATCAGCTTCAGTATTGCCTTTGGCGTTGCCTCTAGAATTGTATAAGCCCAAGCGTTAAATCAGATGATTAACAGCAATGGATGTTCTTAATCTTTTACATACCGAAATTACTTACTATCTGCTCCCCCGAGCTGATTCACACAATCGACAAATCGATCGTGAAGATCTTGAGTCCATCTAATTCTCGTTTTGCACGACAGAGCTGCTTCGGAGGGAACAGAATTACCAGGATTAACCACCGTAACGCGCCCAGAAAGTCTAGCTGCTTCGGCAGGCCGCGGCGGGGGCTGGGGCGGCGGCTGTTGCTGCTGGTGGTGGTGCCGCCTCAAGTGTTCGATTTGAGAATTATACAAATTTTGGTACAACTAAACAGTACAAAAGCATGAATTATCAATGAAATGTATCACCATAATATATATATATATGTATATATATATAGCAAGACTTACACTGTGATCCTGATTTTGGTCATGAAAAAGAACAGAAGTATCAAAATCACCAAGCATCTTCCTTTCCAGCTGCAAACTCTCGGAAAAATTATTGCAAAAGTTTTTATCGGACGACCTTGCAGAGGAAGAACCATAGCTGGGATAGCTGCAAAAGTGGGATTTCAAGCCAGATTGGTGGACGTGTTTGGATTGAAAGTTGAGGTTTTCAGTTGCTTGCTCTGGCGTTTCGAAGTAAAAACTGTCCGCTGAAGATTGATAAGATGGGGATTGAAGATCACAGGTCCTCAAGGGTTGCGAGGACAAAGTAGTCGGATTTCCGAATTGTGGAAATCCCATGTATCGTTCAGTCGCGTAAAAGGCTGAAGTCGGCGATCCGATTCGGCTCAGAATTGTACTGGAAGAAGAATGAGCAGGCCTAAAGTTGTTCAGCTGCGAACCGATTTCTTCTTCTTCCATGTGAAGAGGCTGAGAAGCAAAGAATTGGGAAGAATTGTTGGCATATTCTGGAGAACAATCGTATCCCAAGCCATGGAATTGTTGTATTCTCTCTTGGCAGCTAATCTTGTGGGAGCTCATTTACAGCTTGATTGAAGTCGAGAAACTAATGGGTTCTGATCAGTTATCTCTTCACTCATGGAAAACCAAAATTCATGCTGCTGCTGTTTTAACAACAGAAATTTTTTGAATTATTTGAATGAAATTCTTCCTCGCTACCCACAAAGACTTATATAAAGATGTATCAATGTCAACAAACCTATGAAAAACTTATTTATTTATTTTTTTTTCTTTGAAGTTTTCCTTGTGTGGATAGGTATGAACAATGAAATTTGACAATACCAAGGTCCAAAACATGTAGGAAAAAAAAAAAAAAAATCAAATCTTTATATTCAAGGAAAACTAGTAGAGTAGGAATTTTTTGTCATATTCTTTATTCAAGAAAGGACACCTCTAGCACTCTTCCAAAAAGCGCTTTCAACACCAACCCCAAAAAAATAAGGGTATATAAACTTGACATATATGCATTTTATCCTGATTTATTTTGTATCATTCTGTCAAATTTATAAACGAAATATATCACATATCTATTGTGTGCAATAGACGAATAGTGTTAGTTTTCAATTAATTTACTTTACTATAGTTGATGTCATAGGCGGAGCCGAGCTTGGAGGCATGTGCCCACCCTAAAAAAAAATTGTCCTTTTTTTTTTTTTTATATTGTCTTTTATGCTCAATTGTATTCACACAAGAGAAGAAAAAAAATTTTAACTCAACACCAATGGTGTCTACCTAAGAAAAAAAAAAATAACCAATACCAATTGTGCCTGCCTAATAAAAAAAATAAATTTTAATCTAATAATATTAATGCAATTGTACTTAGTATATCCAATACAATTAAAAAAATATCTAACTTCACTTTGATCTTTTTTTTCTCTCCTCCTTTTCGACAATCAAACTTTTTTTATTATTTCCATGATACCTCACCAATTATTTATTAGTTCTGAACGAGATGAAATTTCTAACTCCACCCTTAACCGATGCAATGAGCAAGTGGAAAGATCTTTAGTTATAAAGTACAAAGTTAGACAATTTAAAGTATAGATCTTGAATATAAAGTACAAAGTTAGGCAATTTAAAGTATAGATCTTGAAGTAAGATTGGTGGTGTAAAATACAAGCATTAAGTATAATTTACCCTAAATAAAGGTAAAGAGGAATAGGTAAGGCATATGGGTAATTTAAACGAGGATTCTATTCTGTCATTCAAATAACAGAAGAATACAGTTATGGGCATCTGTAGCTCAATAATTTCAGATGAGATGCCGGCATATATTCACAACTCAAACAGATATTTGATTATTCCTATAATGAAAATCACTTTATCAGCTGAAAATAGTGAATTAAATTCACTTCTCTTACTCTCTAAGTCATCCTCCAACATGCAAGTTGCTCGAAAAAGAAGGTATATGAAATAAATTATTAGTAGAAAATACAAATAATGCAGGAATAATTTGAAAATACAAATAATGCAGGAATAATTTGAAAACACAAAGTAGACTGGAAAAACCCATTAATTAGATTCCAAAACGTGGCTGAAAATGAGAAGACCAATCTTAGCTCAGCAAGCATAACGTTCGAATATATTCTCTGAATATTGTTGGGAGTCAGGCTTCAAAATTGGAAAGCAGAAAAAGCTAAAGATTCAATTTTGCAACATAAGAAAAGTAGAAACCAGAAGTCTCTTAATATGTTATGCAAAAATCAAAATACACGTACGAGAAAAAGAAAATAAATAATTAGGTGGTTCGGCAGCAAAAAAAGCATATAATTTCACTAACAAAGATAATAATACAAGATGTTTAATCCTAGCACAAAAAAATTGTTGTAATTACATTAATCTTAATACAAAAAATCTTCAACTTATATATTTAAAGTCGGATCACAAAAATGAGTCCAAAAAATGCCGTAAATCTTGTTAACGGGCTTGGGGCTTGGCCAATTTGCTCCATTAAGATTCATGAAAAATCCCAATCGGGGCACACATTTTTTGTTGGTATAGATAACATAGACTGAAGTTAAAAAAAATAAAATTTCGAGCTATAAACAACATGATATTTTTTTTTTTTTTTTGTTTTTGGGTGTAATGAGCAAAAATTTTCTTATAGGCCCATTGAATTTTATGAGGATGGCAAATTCCTTAGGTGGTATACGCCTCTACACACTGACTCCCACACTGACTCTCAAGTCAATCACAAGCGCCCTACTAATCTAGTTAGATAACTTGTGAGAACAACTCCAAAGAGATGACTCTCCTTACAGTCGAACTTTAGACCACTATTAAGAAATTCCAAACTCACCAAGTTACCTAAACAACATGATAATTCCTGTTATATAAATATGAGGTAAATTTTATTTTGACTCTTGAGTTTCACTTTAAATTCTTCACACTTACATTTTTTTTTTCTTTAATGATTAAGAACTTGATTTTTTAATTAGTTACAATATCTCTTTTTAAGATTATTTTGTCTCTAGGCATACACTATTAAGTATTCAACTTCTAGGATATGTATAAGATTGATTTATTATAAAATTATCAATTTTATTAAAATAATTCATAAATTTTATTATATTATCATAATTAATCTTAATATTTTTATTATAAAAATATTTTCACCCTCTTTTTGCCGCAGTGATTAAAAGTGCTGACTTCCACCCCTGATAAAATGTCTCTATTGCAGAGGGGCGGCCGAATCAAATGCCGTTGGGTGTTGAGACATATAGAGACTAACAGCTTAACTCCTTTGTAGATATCAGCAGCATCCGATGGCGACAAAGGAATAATTAGGTTTGGACCCTTCTTTGTCGAAAAAGTTACTAAACTTTTGTCTTGGCAAAACTAGCAAGGTATTAAATTTGCTTCTCAGATATTACTAGTTAAAGTTTTTCTAACACTATTAAAAGATTCATCTGATCATTAATTTTAAGATTTTAAAAACTAACAAGGTATTAAATTTGCTTATCAGGTATTATTAGTTAAAGTTTTTTTAACACTATTAAAAGATTTATCCGACTATTAATTTTAAAATTTTAAAAATTAGTACCATCAGATGATTGATTTACTCAATTGTTAACTTCACTTCAGAACACTCTAACCCTGATTTACAATATATATATCAAATTTGATATCAATTAGATAATAATTAGATATGAATCATTAAACTAAAATTTAATAATTTAAATATATTTACGTATTTTTTAAATTAAAAATTTATAAATATAATTAGACTATTAAAAATTTTAATCTACAAGAATTGACATAAAATTTGATACAAGTTCTCAAGTTGATCTCTTAGAACCCCACCATTGAACACAAGTGTGTTTGATCTGCAATGGAGGAGACACCGCAGATGTCTGCTGAAACATCGAGGATTGATGACAGGCTTCGGATCAAGAGATGGAAAGCGAGAGAACAATTGTAAGGGAATAAAACCCTGATTTGAGAGGTACAAGTCAGAGCAACCAAATTCAAAGGTGTCGAAAGGAGACACCTTTGGTTAGATTTATGCTTTTGCCTTTTTCTAAGTAGTGGACGAATTCTTTTTAACCTTCTACATTTTTACTTTTTTTAAGCTAAAATTCATCTCACTCCAAGAAATAAAAGTTTTAGCGGTACAAAAAACTATGCATAATGTAAAATTTTAAGATAAATTTTATTTTACACTCTTGAGTTTGCCTCGAAGTCCCATACAGTTAGGGATGAAGTTTTTATTAATTACAATGTCTCTTTCAATAATTTTTTTACTTTTGAAATTTATGTCAGTCTAATAGTAAATTAAAAATAGAAGTGCAATGAAAAAAAATCAATAACGGGACATTATAACTAATGAAAAATTTAAATCTTTAATCCAAACAAAAAAAAAAAAAGGTCTTAAAATAAAATTTTAAATAAAGTTTAAGCAAACAAAATGGTATTACAAAATATATTTTTAATGATATAATGCAACTGTCAAATTGTAACAAAATTTTCTACCATAAAAGTTATATTGTTTTATAACTATGGGCCGACCCATATTAGGTCCAAGGGGAGAATTGAATTGGAAAATTATACTAAAATTTTATTATTTTTTTATATTTTGTTTTTGTTGTATTTTTACTTTTATTTTTATTTATCCTAAAAATGTAATTTTATCTCAGTGATGGTAAATTCTGAATCCATCCTTATTTATAACTAAATGATAATTTTAGTGACAACAGTAGATTATAACAAATAATGTTATCACTGCTTTTGGTACTCTTTTAGTAATGGATTGGTGAGGTTGCTAACTGTATAAAAATTTGTCATGAAGCTAATTGTTATCACGTTATTCTTTTAATTAGTGCCCATCTAACGTGATGACGATAATATCACTAAAAGAAAAAAGACTTTTGGTCATCATTATTTTTGGCCAAATATTCGCTAATTATCAACTTTTCTCGCTCAAATAAGAGTTGATCAATAATGGTTATATTTTTTCAACTAAATAAAAATTGACCGTTAATAACTTTCTTTTTCTAACTAATTGGCGGTAAAACGTTACCTTTTTCTGACTAAATTAAATTTGAATTGCAAAGGTTTTTATTTTTATTTTTTTTTCTGGACCAATTGTTTACCAATGATTCAAATATAACATGGCTGCGTTTGGGATACAACAAAATAAAATAAAATCTTACAAATTTTTATAAATCTCTACAAACACAAATTACGAGATTATAAAATATTATCTTTGTACTCATAACACAAAAAAGGAGACACTAACTTTTAAATTTTATACAATTTTATACTCACTACACAAAATTTGAGATATTAACTTTTTATTTTATACAACTCCAAACACAACTATAATAAAATATTTATAGTCTTTGCTAACCCATTGGTTAGACTGCATTTGGATCAAAGATTTGTCAAAATAAAATAAAAGAGAATAGCTAGGTTTTTAAAATTTATTTTTTTGTTTGGTTGTGATGGACGATGAAAATATGGAACTTGAAAAATTAAAAATAATTAAATTACAAAATTAATTATATTGATGAATATGTTTTATTAAATTTTTGAATTGATTCAAACAAGGACTTATATTTCAAATTTTAAAATTTTCTTCTCTTTTTTTCATAATTTTTTCTCTCACAAAATTCTTACTCCAAACACACTCTTAATAAAACTTATATTTTTACTTTTACTTTTAATAATTTTATTTTATTTTCTCTCTTTCTTCTCTTCTCCCTTTTGAGAGTTGAATTAATTAATTAAATTAAGTTCTATTGTCCTTGATTATATCTTCATTATCTACCATCTATTTCCTAAAACATCAATGGTTCAAGTTCACTCACAAAACTCTCCTCTCTCTCTCTCTCCCCCTTTCTCTCTATCCCCCGTACTAAATATGTAATGATCCTACATCGGTTAGGGAAGAGAACGAACTACGCCTAATAAGGGTGGGGATACCTCTCCTTAGTGCGACGCGTTTTGGGGGGCACTGGGGTCGCTTTCGCCAAGAACAAAACTGTGATGGGTTGGGTGGCTGCGGCGCCCGAGTGCTGTGTGCCGTCCACGTTAGCGTGGATCCCGGAAACGGACAATATCGTATTAGCGGTGGTGGTCTCGGGCTGCTACAGTGGTATCAGAGCCGGTACCAAATCGTTGTGCTAGTGAGGACGTTGGGCTCTTTAAGGGGGGTGGATTGTAACGATCCCACATCGGTTTGGGAGGAAAACGAACCACGCCTAATAAGGGTGAGGATACCTCTCCCTAGTGCGATGCGTTTTGGAGGGCACTGGGGTCGCTCTCGCTAAGAACAAAACCATGACGGGTCAGGTGACTGTGACGCCCAGTGCTGTGTGCTGTCCACGTGAGCGTGGATCCCGGAAGCGGATAATATCGTATTAGCGATGGTGGTCCCGGGCTGCTACAAAATGATTAAGAACATTCAACATGTTTAAGAACATTCAACATGTTTCAAGAATGTTTAAGTCAATTACATCCAATGTTTAAAGAACACTATTATTTTTTATTTTAATTTTTTTTTCTGCTCCCAGAAAGAATCACTATCATTAATTCCAATCACAGCTTAAGAAGTTTTTTATATCCTTATCTTAATCTACCTTGTTTTCAATTAAGATAGCTTATCCCATCTCTAGTCATTGGATTGTGTGATGGTTAGGGTTTTTGCTTTTGGACTGTTTCAGCTTGCGATATTGTCCGCTTTGGGGCCGTACCTCTCACGGTTTTGTTCCTCTGGGAAGCCACTGTTCCAACCCAGAAAAGGCCTCAGAAGAGGAAGGTTTTCATACCTTACTTATTAGGCGTGTTTCGTTCTCCTTCTCAATCAATGTGGGATCTCACAACTTTGAGTTTTTTTAGTATGTTTGTTAATTTCTCTGATAAATGTTGCCATGCAAAGAACATAGATTTGAGATGTTTGAAAAAGTGGATCACTAATGTTGCATAAAATTTAACAAATGAATTTGAACAGCGTTCTAGATTAATATATACTCATATTTTTATCATGACTTAGTCTAATTCTAGAAAATCCTATTGTTAAGACTGTAAAATCATCAACTTTGCTATTTTTTAAAAAAATATTTTATTCTTATAATTTTTAGTGGAAAATTCAGATTTCTTTACAATTTGTTTTAACAATTTTAGATTTTCTTTTAATTTTTAATTATTTGCTTAGTTTGATTTTTCATTTTTTGAAAAAATTTTGATTAACTATTAATTATAGTCCAATTAAGGTTAGAATTTGTTTTGAGTATTCCAATCTTTGAGAGCTTCTCTAATACTGAAAAAAAATTATTTTTGGATTAATAACATATTGAGTTAATTTCTTCTCTGTTGTGAGTAGTTTGTAAAACCCGAACAATATTTATCTAATTGTGTTGTATTTTCTTCTTCAAAAATTCAACAAGATTATGAAATGTGTTTATTCTGCGTTTTTCAGTCCTGATTGACGTACTGATTCTAATAATGCTTATTTAATCAAAAAATTTCTTAATAAGCAAACATTAGTGAAGTAATGCTACAAGACTAGAGCCAGCTAACCAATTGAAGATTTAAAAATCAATGAAGGAAACTTTTCACGCTTTGCCGAAAAGATCCATAAGCTAAAAAACAAGTCAAGACCATTAAATTAGTCGATATTGTCACCTACTAATTCTTAAATAAATCCTTTGAAAATTATATATACACGTGTATATATATATATATCATAACGAGTGAAGTCGTGTAAGAATAGGTATAAGTAGGTAACCCTATTCACTTTTAAATTTTATTAAAAATAAATATAATTTTCATCGTAATTTTACGTATTAATTTGACTGATTTTAAAATTTATTTTTGTTAAAATACAAAAATTTTATACTTAAAAAAAGAAAGAGTCAAAATCTTAACACCCTCACTTGTTAACGCGACTTATCTAAAATTCTGACTCGGCCATGATGTATGTTTAATTATGTATGTATGCAGCTAGATTGCTTATCATTGTTGGGTTGATTACAAATTTACAGCTCATGAAATCTAGTTTGTCCAGCTATTGCGGCAAATATATTAATGCTCTGAAGCCCTAATTTTATATATACGATAATTGCAAGTCTTTGAATTTATAATTTTAAATATAAATTAATAATATTAAATACATACCTTGATTTATAAGAGTTCCAGATACTGCAGTAAAAAATTTAGTAGTGAGATGGATAGTTGAGATTGAATTACAGTGCATTAAATGTGTTAAATTGTATTTATTAATTCATCCCACCAGCATTTATTAATTTAATTTAAGGCACTGTGATTTAATCTCAGCCGTCTATCTCACCACTACGGCCCCTGCAGTGAATTTTTTTACTATGACCCCCTCGAACTCGATTCATAATGCGTATTCTTTGATCTTGTTCTTATGCGGAAGCCCTAATTAACAGAATGTATTTTTTCCTTTTTCTCCCTTAAACTCTTATTATACGTTTTGATAGAAAATATGTATTATTATATAGTAGTAGAGAGAGGACCAATCAATTTTATCTTTTTATTTTAAAGTATATCATGATAATTACTATTCATTAGAGTAGTTTAATAAAATTAAAATTCTTTTACAATTGACCAATAAAATTTAATTAATATTTAATCTATTAAATATAATTATATTTTAAAATAAATATATTACTATAAAAATAAGCTCGCGGCCACATACACCTGACATTGAATACAAATTTACAACTCATGAAATCTAATATGTCCAGCAATTGCGGCAAATATATTAATGCTCTAAAACCGTAGATAATATCAAGTACTCCAACCTCGAAAACTTCATTCTTGACGCCCGGTATCGTCTGCCGGTTGGATGGGCTAGCTGTGATTCAAATTAATTCTTATTTTGGAAGTCGTCTCAACATTGCAGGCCAAATGTATTATTTATGGTACGTAGAAGTCCGTAGTCGTTATCCAGTAATGAGGTGCGCACAAGACGAAGTACGTTCTAGGACTCTAGCCGGCAAAGAGCCCTGAAAAGTAAACTAGCCTAGACAAGTCCTGACTGACCGGCTCGACTGAGTGGAGGTCAATAGGAGCCCACAAACGCAGTAACTCACCTTCCGAAGGGGAGTCGAACTCAGGATCTCATGGTCCAAGCTCTTAAGGCGCACCCGACTTCTACCCGACCTCCTGGTCCAAGCCAAATGTATTATTTTAGTTGATGGTGCCTTCCCATGAAGCATTCTTAATTTTAATTTATTTATTTTTTTGATAAAGAAGATAATTTGAATTGATAAAAATAAATTTATAGGTATTTAATAAGCATATCTTTGATATACAAAATAATTACTATTATCTATTTACATTAATAATAATCTAGGTTTAAAATATGAGATCCCAATTAGTGTAAATAGATAATAGTAATTCTTTTGTATATTTGAAGTTTGCCTTTTAGATATTTGTAAATTTATCCCTATCAATTCATATTATTTTACTTAAAAAAAAAAAATGTCACTTGTGAAATTAAATATATGCAATTTTGATTTTTTGGATAAATTAAACAAAAGACACAATTTGAGGGATAGTTGGAGGTACAATTTTAGTAATTTTTTGTATTTTTACCAAAAATATTAGTTATAATTTTTAATAAATTTGGTGAAATAAAGAATATTTTTTATTAATTTTTGAGTGTTTTATAAAATTTTTGATAATTTCTAATAATTTTAATAACTTTTTCTAACTTTTCATAATTTTTAAAATTTTTTAGTAACTTTAGAGTTGAAAATTTATTATAATAACATAGAAAAGTAAAAAAAATTAATATTTTTATCGAACGCGAATTTAATAATTTTTAACAAATTTATGTACAAAATTTATGTTGCTCCAGGGAAGGAGTAGTGGGGCCCCTAAGGTCAGGTATGACCTTTTTTTTTTTTTTATACTTCCAAATACAATTTTAAAATTATTCGTGGGTGCTAAAGAATGAGAGTACAGCTGTCGAAGACAAACTTAGTACGACCAGTCATAGGGAGATACCGAAGTACACATTCTCGCTTCGAAAACGTGAAAAAAATATTACCCACTCTTTTTTTTTTTTTTTTTCTTTATAGTTAATTATGTAACGGCAGGGCCAGCCAAAATTTATAATTAGTAAAGATAAAATTATATTTTTAAAATAAATAAAAATAAAAGTAAAAACAAAATTGTGATAAAATTTTATAACAGTGAAGAAAATATAATTCATAAGAAAAAAATAAAATTAATATAATTTTTTTAAATTAGTATGAATAAATTAGGTTATGCCTATTAGTTATATTACCAAATTGCTAAAAAATTAAATTTTCTATATTTAAAAAGAAAAAAAAATTAAATTTGTAATAACT
>JAVXUM010000021.1:27017040-27031901 GCA_035590655.1 Pouteria glomerata
TGTAAATTGCATTTTGTTTAAGAAATCCTGCACTTAACATGATTGTTTAATTGGACAGAGTACTATAATTAGGTTATTTTATTTGATTAAGTTAAAATATTAAATAAAATTTATTTTTATATGATTTCTCTTTTTGTTAAAAGATACCAAAATGTATTTTTTATTCTTTAAAATAATTAAAAATTACTTCACAATTTTTAATTTTATTTTTTGTTCTTTACTAATCTGGATTTTTCAATTTAATTTTAAAATTTAAGAAATTGAAAAGTCACCTCTTAACTTAAAAAAAAAATAAAAAAAAACTTTTTCTAGAAAGTACGATACCCAAGTCCAACCTAACTCACTCGTCCAGACGATTAAATTTCTACACTAACCTTTGTAAACTAGGATTAAATGATCTTGTGTTGCAATTTCTAATTTTTTAGTAAAAATATACAGAAAGACTGACTTCCAATTTATTATATTTTTAACTTATGAACGATTTTTAAATTTTAAATTTAGAGGTGCAATGCGGAATTTCCATTACTTAAAAAAAAAAAATAGAATGAAGAACAGAGTGGTGCTACGTATGATTTGAGAGTAGTGGAAGAAAAAAAAAAAAGCTAAACAATTTTAGGATTATATGTAGATTTTATCATTGTGGATAACTGAAAAATATATAAATAATTCCATGTTCATTTGTTCGTGTTTATTCGTGGAAAATTATTACACGCGAATGGGTGACACTACTATGACACAAAGGTCAATTGGACGCCTATAGAGCAGGTCTCTGCGTTGGGTAATTGTACACACAAATTTCTTGTTTATAAATAAACAAAAAATTACAAGAACAAATTGATTTTATTGATGACGTGGAAATTATGAGTTACAATCTCTGAAATTTTCTATCTAAGAAGAATCCTCTGATTCTTTTCTTCAAAAATGTTGATACTGAGAGCTTGAAACTTGATCTCAAATAAACACTTGAATATTCTTGGTGCTTAAGAATCTATGGGATTTTAGCAGCTTGATCCAACAGAATCTTGAGTATGCTTGAGGTTTGAGAGTCTTCTCATATGCAGAAAAAATAATGTCTCTTATGTTTGGTAGTGACCCCTATTTATAAGTGTGAGAAAGAGAGTCACAATTGAATTTAAACTCTCCAGGATAATTATCCCATTATTTAATTTATTAAATAAGAGATAATATTAAAGACTTTAGATAATATCTAACTTCTTAAATAATTATCTCATTATTTCATTTATTAAATAAGAAATAAAATCAAGGAGTTTGAATTGCATTATACTTCTTAAATAATTATCTCTTATTTATTTTTTTTTAAGAGATAAAAAATTAAGAAATAATAATTATCTTTAATGGCAAATCCTACTGACAAATGACTCATTTTGATTGGTCAAGTCTTGTCATCTTTAGGTTGCACTATTTTTACATGTGGTGGCTTGTCATTTGTCCACATGTACAATTTCTTTTAAATCTCCCACAAGACACGTGGCAAGATTTAATTTGTCAATTTAGTTGGCTTTTATCTGACACTTAGTAATATTTAATTGGCCAAAATTTGTGTGTCTACACCAATGACTTCAACATTCCCTAACATGGTGGCCTCATATTGGATTGGATCCACATTAACATAAACAAAAAAAAAAATTATTATTTTTTAATTGTAATTATATCATTTTATAATTACTAACCAGAAAAATTATTAATATTATTTCGTACATTTTTAGATACACAAAGTTTTGTGTCCTTTTCATAATTTCATAAAAGACGTCGCTTATCTAAAGTGAAGATGAGACGTTTTTTTTGGCTTTTCATTTAAAAAAAAATTAAAATGTATAAAATTAAAATAATTATGAATTAGTATATTGTCTTATATTGTAAGAAAATACATTCTTCATTGTAATGACAATGACAATTTGGATGTGGTTCACATATTTTAATTATGCATTTCTTGTGTTAATTATGTTTTTTCTTTTATCGACAAAGCATATTATTCTTAAATTTTTATAAAATATATTTTTAATTGAATATTCTAATTATTTTGTATATATTTCCAATTACTAGTATCTTAATGAAATTATATTCTAGAAATTTAATCAATTTATTTATTTAATTATAGCTACAAATTATAAATTTATTTACTACGGTTTAACACTATGTTTGAGGGTTCATATATTTAATTGCAATAATAGATAAATACTTTCTTTATAAAAGTTACATTGTTTGAACAAATACTCTATCATTGACTTTATTTTATATAACAGGTCAGTGATTGAAATTGTCATCCTAAATATATTATGCCTCATTTCATTGAGAGTTATTTTATTACCTTTGTGTATTGTTCTTTATATTATATAAATCATTTATGGTATGATTTGATATATTTGAAAATAAAATCTCTAATTTTTTTTTTTAACGTTTTACATGTTATTAATTAGAATGGCGTGTTTTATATTACATATGCAAAAGCATGCTTGGCATTTTCTTAAGAGATCAACAGAAACTAGAATATTTAGGATCCTTTGGTAATCTATTAATTTTTAATTTTTGTTTTCTGTTTTTATGTTTAATTTTTAGTTTTCGTATTCAATTTTTTTTTTATTTTTAGATTTCATTTGTATAGTTGAAAAAAATAAAAAACTTGAAAATATGTTTGGTAATGATAATTGGTAGTTTGTAGCTATAGTTATTAATTAATTAAATTCAATAAATTTAATTAATTTAATTATAATAATTATGAAAATAATTCAATCCAATAAAAGTAAAATATATTAAATATAATTTATTAAAATTATTTTTTAAAAATTAATGAAATATATTTAATTAAATTAATTTTATATAATTAATTAGTCTGATTAATTAAATTTAATTATTTTAATTAAATCCATTTTTTCAAAATAATTTAATTATATTATGTATTAAAAATAATTTGTATTAAAAAATATTATTATGGTTTTAGCAAATAGGAAAATTAATTTCAATGTAAAATTTTAATAAATTTATTTTTAGTAATGTTTGGTATCAATTGATAATAAAAATATTTTCTGACCAAAAAAAGGTGATTTGGCGATAAATGATAATTATAGAGATAAGTTACATTTCATGACTAATAATTTTATCTCAAATTTTAATATGTTTTAGTGATAAATTAGTGTAGGTATTAGAACATAAACACTTATGACGAAACACAATTATTTTCAAGTGTATACTAGCGCCACACATTCTGCAGCGCCTTTGTGACAACTAGATAATTTTAAAAACTAAACATGGTGTTGGAAGACCTAGGAAATCATTGCATTCAACATACAAGAATCACTTCGAGCATAATTTATTTAGGAATTTAGATAGTCTAAACATTCACTCAACATGTATACATACTAAACAAAAACACTAAATACACATACCTCGATCGAAATACTACAAACTTATCTTCAAGAATCACCAAAATTTTTTGAAAAAACTACTTTAGAACCATCAAAACGAAAACAATATTACAATAATCTAAAAAATAATGAAAACATTGTTCCCCTAAAATCTGCAAAACAATGAAAACTATGTCTAAGGTTGAGTTTGAAAAAATAAAAAAATAAGTTAGTTATTTTGTTTTTTTTTGTAGTTGGCTACTAGTTAATTATTACAAAGTAATTTTTTTTTATGTCTGAGAAAAGAAGAAAATTGACTAATTTAACATTTTAGCCGTCCAAGGCGTGTAAAATAAGTTTAAAATATAGGAGGATAAGTTTAATTATTTAAAAAAAAAAAAGGTCAAAAAATTCGTAACTCTGCTACTAACTTTTGTTTGCCAGATGGACACCAAAACTCCTCTCATGATTCCCATCAAAATATTAAGATTATGTTATAAAAATTTGAATTTCTAAAATTCTGGACAGGTATTTGCACCCTAGTTCGCACGTGTGAGGATTTAGGGGGCATTTAGAAATATAATTTTTAGTAATTTTTAATAATTTTTAGTTAAAAATTGCTGGTTGTAATTTTTAGTAATTATTTGTAACTTTTCGGTATTTGGTAAAATTTTTGGAAATTTTTAACAATTTTTAGTAATTTTTGGGTGTTTAGTAAAATTTTTAACTATTTTTAATAATTTTTAACAATTTTTGTGTATTTGATAAAATATTGAGTGAAATAAAATACTGTAACAAAGCAAAAAAGTGACAAAAGTTGTTATTTCATCAAACACTCATTTTACAACTTTTAATAAATTTTTATATTTTTTGTACTACCAAACGCTACCTTAACCAAATTTTATTTGTTCTCAACAATACTCTCCGTCGTTGTGCGCACATGGGCCTAAAATAGCTTGGTGTGCGCCGAGCCTAGCTTTGGCTGTTTGTTCTTTAGCTCTTTTCTTGCAATTTTCTGTCCTCATTTTATTGGATTAACACCCTTGGATTCCTGGTTATTAGTGAGGCCTCAAACACAAAAAATTATTCCCTTGATATGATTTGAATTGGCACTTATGGCTTGTCGTTTGTAACGCAGATCAGGTGCTTGATAAAATGCCCATTAGGCTGTCCTAACCCATTTTCTTGACTACTTTCCCATTCTAATTCACTTGGGGCTCCTCCAATTGCATTCCAAGAGTTGTTTCAGCTCCCAATGCCTAGAATTTAACGTCTAAAAATGCAACAGCACAAAATAAAAATATGTAAGAAATATTATTAAAATCAAGCCTCAAATAACTTATTTATGCAATTAGTGCACCTAAAAGGTTTAAAAATATGTAATATTATACGCTAATCAGTTAGACAATAGGATGATAACAAAGCAGGTCAAGTAAGTAGTGTTGGCATCCTAGACCACTGAGGTATAGGAAACAACAGATGTTTCAAGATATTGCACTTTGGTGACATTGACATAGCATGGGTGCCTTGATGAGGAGGTATGGTTGTGCAGTAATAAAGTAGAGGCAAGGACAGTGATGGGCACTGCAAAAGAGTTTATACCTCGACTACGATGCAAGTAGCTAGTGAAAGGCCTTTGGATGATTGAGTACCTATAAATTGAGAATAACAATATGCGATATGAGCATGGAAACACTTGTAACAATGGCAATTGGCAAAATATAAGGAGATCCAGAAAAAACAAAATTCATGATATGAACTCGAATATAAAAGGCTATGTTTTTGTAAGGGCTTTGGAAGTGAGTGAGCAGTTGATTTAGATCTTAGAAAGGTTGAGTTAAGATGAGTGTTTCTCCTCTTCTGTAATTCAGTTTGAATTAGTGAAGCTTGGATTTTCTCCCTCTGGATGTAGAGAATTGGTCAAACTACATTAATTTTGCTTGTGTTGTGCATAAATGAATATTTCTAGACCTAACAAAGTGATAGGCCGAGCAATGAAAGGGAGTTACAATGAAGTCGTTTTCAAAATAATTGTGTAATTTTTTTGTTGCTATATATGGTATGTATTACTTCACTAATTAATTGGCCCTCACTTGTATTTTATTCTCTTTCAGCTGAAACAATAACATCATTACTGAATAGGTGGCCAGATTTGATCTGAATACCAGATGAATACGGTTGGACACCACTTCATTATGCCACGCGTGCTAGTAATATGGCAGCAGTTTCACTACTATTAGAACATGATAGATAAGTGGCATATATTAAAGCATATACAGACGACAAGAGTACAGCTCTACACATAACTGCTGCTTAAGAATTTATTGAAGTGATTGAAAAAATTTTATCATACTGTCTAGATCGTTGGGAGGTAGTTAATGGTAAAGGACAAAATATTCTTCACATTGCAGCGGAGATGAAGAAAAACACATCACTTAAATTTTTAAAATACAAGATTTGGTCAAAGTGTCTTTTAAATCAAAAAGATATCGAGGGAAACACCCCTCTACATCTGCTTTCTTCATGGATACATGGAGGATGTTCTTTTTCTCTTCAGGAATTAATAGAATGAGGAGGAGATTGAAAAGCTCTAAACAATAAGAACTTAACGCCCATTGATATATTAATGACAAATGAGGTCAATATGCCAACTTCAGTTGTAGATGACATTATTTTATTTACATTACAAATAATGCGAATATGAATGAAGAAAGCAACAAGAAAGTAAGAAATCAACACACAGAATTAACGTGCTTTGATAAGATTGCTTACATCCATGATGGCTAGAATATTTTCTTATTAACTTGAAAAATCTCTTTATAGTGTTATATAGTAAAATAGAGTATATATTTATACTAAAATCCTAACTCTGTCAATAGAACCAAAATACGTATATCATATTTTCTAAATGGAACGTTTCACTTTGTTTCATTGCGTAAGCAGGCCTAACAACTCACTCACTACACTCCACTATATTCTGTTTCAAAAAATCCTTTTCTCTCCCTAGTTCTCTAGTCCGAATTTGAGCCACGTATCACAACATTATTTTAGGACATGCAATACTTGTACATTTAGGCATCATTTCCACTAGTGCATACTATTTTAAGAATTTCAAGATTGCATTAGAACAAAATATATTTTGGAATTAAAGGAAAATTTTTAATTTTTTCAATTAGGTAATCATGATAAGTGCTTTTTTGCTGCAATGAATTAAAAATTATGCTAAAAGTCATTAATTATTTCTAGTTGGCATCTCTCAATTTGCAAATGTTTTTGGAAATTGACATTTTATAAAATGATACTACACTTTTATTTTTACAATATTTTAATGTGTTTTTCATTGATATGGTTTAACATTGGTTGCCGCCATTTGTTACCATAATTTCTCTATGTCACGAAAAATTTTCACGCACTTCACTTTTTTGTGCCAAGGGACGTATGATTTTCATTGCATGCTCTAAAAAAGTATATAATTTTTAATTGGGTAAACTTAATGAGCGGACTTACATGAGACTCAATACCAGTAATTATTCCGACTTATTTAAATAATTACCCTTATAAACATATTCACCTAAAAATTGTACTTTGCTCTTATTGTTTTTAATTTTTTTGCCCCCATTCACTTGATAATAAATTATATTTTTTCTCAATCTAATTAAAAATCTTAGATCAATCGCTGCCATTTCACATTCTAAAATTTATACTTCATAACATCACTTTATAAATAACCAGATTCCCCTCGTTGCTGCTTGTCGGGCACTAAAGTGGTTAAAAGATTATAATTATGTCAACAAAGAATTAATAAAATTCCTATAATATCCTTACACATATATATATTAAAATGTAACTCCAAATTAGGCGTGTACTTATTGGGCACTCTTGTGCCTAAAAGTCCACGCATCTTATTCTTATAGGTCACATATGCCTATCACACTGCATGTTATATCTCGTAATATAACTCAAATAACCCTAATTCTCCAACTACCCCAAATTCAATTACGGACCTGCGACGGTTAAGGTTTCAATTACAAGATACAATGACAATCCTACATTATTGATGTTGCAGCAAAATTCACAATTGATAAGATAATAACCCCCTGTGGCTCATTGCCAATGTAGTCACCCAATAAGGCCGGTAAACAAACCCCAGTCCGATATAAATGTGTCCCATCTTCGCGAATGACAAAACACATAAAATCGACAGCGAGATCTCTATTACGTATAATGGCAGTGCTATATTGGCGAATAAACCAATCACACAGTAATAGAATAGGCACACTTTACCACATAAAGATCACTGGAGTTTATGCTAATTATGTTATATTTTTTCATATGATGCCGGGATAAGTGTATTTCAAGTGTGTGTAGACAAATTTCAAAAATTGTAAAGATCAAATTTAATTTAAGTTTTGATGTGGAAATTTTCAAGGAAGAGATTGTAAGGTACAATTTTGTGCTAAATCCATATGCAATCTTAAGTTAAATATGAATTAAGGAAGAATTTCAAAATGATAGAGATTCTCTAATTGATAAAGAAATTAAATGGCATGAAGTTTCTAAAAAGTTAAAGAAGACAAGATAAAGTGAAACAAAATCTGATCAAAATCAAGCAAGTTGCTAAAATTGAAGATAGAACAGAACTCCAGCTAAGCCAGAACACTGAGAGCACGCAGGAGGATATTCGAGTGCATCCCGCAAGTAGGGCGCGGAGAGCACGCGGGTGTGCCTTCTTTGTTATTCTGTATAATTTGAAATTCTAGTAAGGTCTGCAGGCTTGAGGATGAGAACGCAAGGGATTGACCTATTGACGCAGGAACGGCGTGAGATACTTAAGAGATCGAGCAGCGTGTCTTCTGAATGAATTTTATTTCCTATTTTGCCAAGACTAGAAAAACATTGTGTAACTCTATAAATATGGACCACAACCTGCTCATAAAGGTGAAGGACATATTATAGAGAGCTAAATGGAGAGAGCCAATTATCCTTTTGAGTCTTCAAGTTTTTTCTCTTACCTCTCTTCTTTGTAATTCTGGACTTTTTGTGTGAAGCAGAAAGTCCTGTTTATAGCATTCATCGAGTGAGTTGAGCAATATCATTGAAAAGATTCGTGCGAGTGACTCGTAGAAAGTCCGAGTAAAACCTTATAACCCGTTGATAGTGGTGATTATTTTAATAGAGTTTTTTCTCCCTATGATAGAGTTTCCTCTTTATTTCCTGGTGTGATTGCTTTTGTGCTTTGTGGATTGTCTGTGTGGATTGGAATTTTCAAAAACCAAGCCAAAAGACTTTAATTTATAAGATTATTAAGTTGTGATTCCTAATATCCTTTTTTGATGTAGGACAAACATTAATTTATAAAATCATTACATTTTGTCTCAAATTACCTACTTCTAATATGGGACTTGGAACCAAACCTAACATACACACACGCATTCAATGCTAGTTTAATTAGATGTTGGGTAAGAGTGGTTGTATACAACTACAAACGCTAGTTTAATTGGGTGTTATGGAAGAAGGATTCAAATTGACAAATTATCCTCATTATAACCGTTGAATACAAATGGTATTTAAAAATGATCCAATTGTAAGTTGATTGAATATTTGACTATTATAATTAAAATAAAAAGGGGCATAAAATGATATTGGTAGAAATTATTGAAATGATTTTTATATTTTGTCCAAAAATAATAAATAAAAAACACATTTGATTAAAAACCTAACCACCAATATATGCTTTATTGTTTGTTTGAAAAATTAATTAATATTGTTGGCAGGTTTTACGAACCTCATCGATGATGGATGTTGTACCCTTATCTCCCTTACCCCAGCTTACCTTACGATCGATGCGGCTATAATATTGTCTGAAATAGTAGGAAGGATGCGGGTGTATTGCCATGGTTGTCCATTTGGTTTTCAAAATTATAATACTATTATATATATAAAAAGAAAACTCTGTTATGTATTGGGTACCCGTCAAACATAAAATCACATTTAGTTATTAATTTTATTTTATTCAGAATCAATTTTAAAATATTTATTAATTTTTTTAAAATTTTTTAAAATATTTTATTTAACTTAAGGGATAAAATTAATAACTCTCTAGAATTAATAGTTAGTTTGTTTTTTTATTTTACATTATTTATTCCCTAATTTTAGTTATATTATGTTAGGATTTTTCTTTATTTAAAATTTGTAAGCCTATATGACTCTTTGGTTGATTTTGATTAATAAAAAGATTATTAGAGAGAATTTTTTAAAAGTTTAGGATTTTTTTTTTTTTTTAAGTATTCATAGATTAAGTAGAAGACTTGCCATTCCGTCCCCTCTACCTTTCTATTCATACATTTCCCTTGCATTAATTTTTTTGAATTTTTTTTTTTTTTGAATAATTTGAAAAAATATATAGAAAAGAAAACAAAATAAAAAAATTAATGACTCTCTCTCTCTTTCTCACTCTCTGTGACACACACTGCGTGCTCTCCCCTCCGACCAAAAAATAAAAAGTAATAATAATAAATAAATTAATAAACACATGAAATAAAAACCTAAATTAATTATTATAGTTGGAAGGTTTTCAAACCTCGTTGGGCATGAATGCTGTACCCTTATTCTCCTTTCAAGCTTCTGAAGAGGTTGGCTATGTAAATATTGCGGGAGGCAGCAGCGAGGTTGAAAGGTGTGTGTCCATCTTTGTCCATTTGGTTTTGAAGATTGCTGAACCAGTTGATATTCTTGGCATATGCGCCCAGGATGAAATGAATCACGTCAACTTTTTCATGCTCCACTGCAATGTGAAGAATGTTACGGCCTCTAGAATCTTCCCTCTCCCAACAATCTGGATACTGCGATAGAATTTCTTCCATCATTTCTCTGCGTCCTTCCCTAGCTGCTAAATGAAGGGCTGTCTGGTTGTGATTTTTGTCCCCAGTTACGTAGGCCATCGATTGATTATCTGCTTCTAAGAGTTGTCTGGCACATAGTACGTCGTCTAGGTGTGCAGCATGGTGTATAGGTTTCCATCCATCTTGGTCTGCTTTCATTGTGAGATTTGGAAATTTGTGCAGTAATTTACCCGTGCAATCTATAATAATAATAATAACAATAATTATGAAATAAAAATACATTTTTCTCCATTAAACATTATCGTAAATACAAAAACTTCTCTCAATTTGTGGAAACCTCATTTACTTTCGTACGTTATTAAGAATTACTTATTATTATTATTGTTATTATTATTATTATTGTTTACTTATTACAAGAATGCACACAAAAAAATACAATTTTTCCTTTAAACAATTTAATAATATTTGTTTTTATTTCAGATGTTGATAAATCGTAAATGAAATAGGCTTTAACCAAGTTTGTATACTTAGGTATGCGCTAAGGTATTACACTGACTTGGTGATTGGTAATCAAAACATGCACGACATAACAATTTTGCTCGGACTATAAGTTTGGAGGAAAAGCCGCCGATGACTAGCTTGCTGGGAGCTTTGATAGGTCATTTGGAAAAACGAAATCATTGCAAGGTGTAAAGTTTTTTTTTTTTTTTTCTTGTGATAACTCTATATAAAATTTTAAATTAAATATAGCATATTCGAATACTTCCTAAATTAAAGAAAATGAAAGATTTGCATATTTCCTAAATTAAAGATTTTTCAAGATAACAAGTTTCTAACCTAAGTGGGTAATTTTTTGAAAGACCACAATCTCAAGTTTCTGACACAACGGGTTACAAATTTTATTGTATTTTTTCTTTATTTTCTGTGAGAGGTAGAAAATCTGTTTATAAGATTTATTGAGTGATTTGAGCAAAATTGGCAAAAGATTTCGTGCGAGGGAGTTATAGAGAATTCAAGTAGGCGAAGTGATTCGTGCGAGTGAGTTGTAAAGAATCTGAATAGGATCTTGTAACCCGTTGATAATAAGGAATCTATAATTAAGGTTTTGTCCCCTGTAAAAAGGTTTCCTCGTTATTGTTTTGGTGTTATTATTTTTACTTTGTGTGGTTTAGAATTTCAAGTGGTACTAAAATAATTTGATTTGGTTGAGATTTTTTTTTCACAAGGGATCTAAGCTACTCATTGAACAAGTCGCAGGTTTCGCTCGAAGAATAAAATGCTATTTTTTGCGGTTACATGCTCGCTGAGAAACAATTAATTGACAAAAACTATTAAATAAATGACATTTTATTTATTAATGAATTAAAAATATTTTATTTAATCAGGTTGATCCAAACTGTAATATGTTCTATTTAAATTTCTTTAAATAATTATTAATACAAAGTTCAGTTAAAGATTAAAATAAATATTATAAGAAAATTTTGTGCAACCCCCGGGACTAATTACTAGCTCATATATATTCTAAGTCCATTTTATATATTCTTTTCTTTCAAGTACATAAATTTACAATTTTAAATCTCTTTTCTGAATGATTTAACTATTTAACACTGCCACTACTGGTAATTAGTCGATTTACACATAAAATTTATTTATTATTTAATATTTTATGCAAAAAATGTCATTTTATTTTAGAATTCCTAAACATTAAAAATTTGTTTGTTATGTTTTCTTTTTAAATATTAAAATTAAAGAAAAATAAAACAATTTTTTATAATTTTTTTTTACTTTTAAAATCTTCAAAATTTAAAAATCTTTTGAGTTAAGTTTTTTTATTCTTTTTTCTATCATTTTTCATTTTACTAACTTAAAAAAATTGATTTTTTTTGTTATTTTTTACAAAACTAAATGAGTAAGTTGACACAATTGCGTCATTCATGTAAATGATGGTTTTTTTTTTTCCTAGTAGTCCCAATTCTACTTTATTTTTATATTTTGGATTTTTTAAAATATGAGAGTGTAATAGTCTAAATAACATTTTACACTTCCTCTTAGTGAAATAATTTTAATTTAATTAATTAATTAATAGTTAATTTTAATTTAATATGGGTAGAGAACTACATTTGGGTTTATTTGAAAAGATGATAGTATAATAGTCAAAATCAAATTTTATGCTTATTCATACTTTTAATAGTGGGACCGATTTAAAAAACTTGACAAAAATTTTTACAAACCTCTACAAAATTTTTTTCACTGAACTACGTAAATTTCTATAAATTTATTTAAAATCTTTACAAATTCTAATAAATTTTTACAAATTCTAATAAAATGTTCACAAAGTTTTAAAAAATTCTATACAAAATGCCTAAAAATCTCTATCAAAATCCATTTGAACAAATCGTTCAAATGGATTTTCACTATTATTTTCTACATTTTCATGGTTTGTTAGTTATACTCTAAACGTTAAAAAATTACCCAAATCACATTTTTATCTAACTTTTGAGCTCGAAATGGTTCCAATATATTATAGATAATGTAGTAAAATTTTCATAATATTTAAGTACAATTTCATAATTTAAATTTCATTTCATTGACTAATTGGTTCACATATATCTTTTACACTCAGTTTGATAATATTTTTTATTAGAATTGATTTTAAAATAAAATATTAATTTGATTTGATTTGATTTGATTTTGTGAATAAATTTTTGTATTTGAAACACATTTTAAATTTAAGAATTGAATTTATTTGATTTAAGAGAAATACTAAATTTGACTATATTAATAAAAAATATGAAAATATAATGTATAAGGATATATTTATTTTCTTGTTTAGATGACTTAAGAAAATAATAAATTTTCATCAAATCTTATTATTTTAGATTGAATTTTAAATAATATAGAATTCTAAAATTTAAATTATAAAATAAAATCATATTCAACTTATAAAATTTTAATTTAATTCTAAATATAAGAATGGATGAAAATTTTAATCAAATAAAATCAAATCCTATCAAATTCATCTTTTCAAACAGAGTGTTTACTTATTCACTTTTATATTTTCGTATATAATTTGATAATTTGAAAAAATTCTATTATTAACCAAGGCTGCTATTATTAATATTATGATTGTAACTTGTGGTGACAGTTAAGCCGATTGGTTTTTTTTTTTTCAATCAAACTTATTGAAAATTGCGTTCGTTCAGATTTTTATATATGGCATAATTAAATTGAAAACAACATGCATGAAATTGAATTGCATTAAAATAAATTGAGAAATTAATATCTTGAATCAGCGTCTTCTTCGATAAATTTGTTATTAAAAAAAAAATATTGCTTGTCCAAATGGGAACAAATTGACGCCAAAATTATACCATACTTTGAACGAAAACTTGTTGTCTATGATTTATTCCGATAATCAATATGGAGATCAAAATAAATAGTGTCTTGAGATATTAAAATAAATAAAAATTAAATAATATTCATGGAATTTGATAAAATCAGAAGACGTAAATTTAAAAATTTTTAGATTTATTGAGATATTTTGTTATTAATCAATTTTATAATTAATAAAATCATCTCACATTAATGTTGATAAAAATGAAGTTAAAATTGTAATGGTTTAGGGTATTAATGATCTAAAAATAATAACAATAATGATAAAAATCATTAAGAACTAATATTTGAAAGTAAAAAAGCTTTATTTATTAGGAAATGATTATTTAAGGAATACCTCTGCAATTTTTAAATATAATTATACTAAAGGGCAAGATAATAGTTTTGGATATTTTTTTTAGACCGAAAAACAAAAGTAAGGCAATTGTTAAAAAAAAAAAAAAAGAAAATTAAAAGATGATTTTATTTTTATTTTAACTTTTGTTAAAAATATTTATAATCAGTGAAAAAAAAAGGGGATTAATCTTGGACGTAGTATTTGTTTTTTTTTATTATTTACATCCTGTGCTTGAATCGTTTCGCATCCCATGTGTATATGTATATAGATAGATGAACAAATTTAATTACTTCGTACCTGAGCAACCAGATATCACCGCTGCGTGTAAGGCTGTTCTACCATTTGGACCGGCTTGAGCAGGTGATTTGCATTTTTCCAAGATTGCGGACACAATGTCGTGATGGTGCTCCTTGGCTGCGATGTAAAGTGGAGTCTCCCCAAAGTTATTGGCGAGGTAGGGAAACTCTGGATCTTCTTCGATCAGAATCTTGACAACATCAAGATTGTTATTTCGAGCAGCCTCATGCAAGGCCGTGTCTCCGTGCCTGTTTGACATCTGCAGAAACTGCTTCTTGATTGCCTCAAGCAACGCCGTGTCTCTGTGCCCATTTGACATCCGCGGAACCTCGCTCTCATTTGCAACTCTGCTTTCAGGATCTTCTTGGATTGTAAGTCTGCTTTCAGGATCTTCTTCGATTGTAACTCTGCTTTCAGGATCTTCTACTGGGATGCTTTCAGGATCTTCTTCTGGGATGCTTCTAGGATCTTCTTCTGGGTTGATTTCATGCAAGGCCGTGTTAACTCTGCTTTCAGGATCTTCTTCTGGGGTGAAATTTCTGATGACTCCTCTGACAATGTTGGAATGTCCGTTTCTCGCTGCGATGTGAAGCACAGTCTCGTGTTTGGAATTCACCAGACGGATTAGGG
>JAVXUM010000021.1:27088762-27099082 GCA_035590655.1 Pouteria glomerata
AGATGGAAGCCTAAGAGAATAAATTTGATGCAAATGAGGTGAAAAACTCAAGATGTTTTGCAAAAATATTTATAGCTCTTTTGTTTCCTTTGACAGGCAGCTGGTGCAGTGGGTGGTGCCTCGGCAATTGCTGAAGTGATGCCCATGCAGTACAAACACATGCTTGAGGGGCCTTCTGTGAAAGTTGACTTGCATACTGGAGCCACGGCTGAGGGGATTTTGACATTCGCAATTACCTTTGCAGTCCTCATGATTATGGTTAGGGGTCCCAGCAGCCCTGTTTTGAAGACCTGGTTGCTTGCTATGTCAACAGTGGCATTGGTGGTTGCCGGCTCCAGTTATACTGGACCTTCCATGAATCCTGCCAATGTGAGTAGTGCAACTTTTTCCTTTCTTGTCTTTTGGGTCCAGACAAATTGTGGAAGTTCTGTCGCACCCCAAACCAGACTAACTAGGCATATGACAACACTGCACACCCACAATGCAACACCCTATACTATTTTGTTCATAGAATCCTCTACAAGACTTGAAATCGTGAACCGTTTGTTGGAGATGAAACTAGATTTCTCAAGCCTTCCAATGGTCTATGGCCCATATCTTGGGTCATGAACAAAAAATTCAATTAAATTACCTACTGGATCCTAGCCGCTCTTCCTAGACAGCACAAACGCATTTCTGTATTTTAGCCATAATGCACTCAAGAGAAATCAAAATGAAGAATTGTTTGGTGGGTTAGAAACTAGACCCATCTATCTTTCAAACCATATAAGCCACTCTAGCACAAATTAAAATGAAAAATAGAGATTAGAAAACTAATAGACCCGTCAGCCGATGTGCTAATTCACACGGCACCAACACCATGTTAATATTTTGATCATAACTTATTCTATACAATTCTGAGTTTGATTCCACTTTTGGCTTTGAAACTAGACACAAAAGGCTACATTATGCATAAAAATCTCATGAAAATCCCAACAAATCATCAAAACACCTATTTTACATAATCACTTCGCAACCATACAGTGAAACCATGTTATTGGAAATAGAGATTTATTGAGTTTAATACCATACGCTCTCAACTGGGTTCATGTGTATCTATTTATATATTACAAGCTGATCCCTCACATCTTCTAGATACATTGTCCCTAGACTAATATAAATGCAGACATAAATGAAGATACATGAATGAATGTACTTTAACATTCCCCCTCAAGTTGGAACATACATATGTTTTAAACTTGTTACAAATAAATCTTACTTAAGGTTGACAATTGACGACGAAACGCTTTTACAAACTGTTGACGACCGTTGACTTTGACTAGTTTCGGACTTTGACTAGTTTCGGTCTTTGACTGTGGAGACATGACTATGCCTCTCATCTAAGCAGCAAACCATGTTCCTGATTCTTGGCAGTCATTTTGGTTTCTATCTTACAGTCAGATTTGTGAGTGTAGGCCTGTAGTTCTTTTGCACAAATATATTATTTTGTTTTATAGATCTGTGGTATTTTGTTTTACGTCTTGAGTCTCTCTCTCTCTCGTTGGTGGTAGATCTGGTATTCTGTGATATGTTTAGTATCTCTTTCTAACTTCTTTCTCTTC
The DNA here is from genome assembly GCA_035590655.1 of Pouteria glomerata. Classification (NCBI taxonomy): domain Eukaryota; kingdom Viridiplantae; phylum Streptophyta; class Magnoliopsida; order Ericales; family Sapotaceae; genus Pouteria; species Pouteria glomerata. Next base: position 27,090,364 of record JAVXUM010000021.1, read on the forward strand.
TTTCTTTGAAGGTGGAAGCTTTGGGTATAGTTAGTTATAATTCCCATTATTTTCATACTTTCTCGAATGCTTGGATTAGTAGGCTTTATTTATGTCCTGTTTGGTATGCCCTCTGGTTGTCACTTAGTGCGGATCCTCTAAATCAGAAAACCAGGAAGATCATAAACAATTGAATGCCTAGCTTTTGTATGGATTTTAGAGACTGCTGCAGGTAAGTGTCCATGGATACATTGTAATCTCAGTTAGGGAGAAAATTTTCTATAAAATTCTTAAAGCCTAGTTTTTCTGAAATTACTACTGTTTCAGGAATTATTTTGAGGAAACCTTAAGTGACTACTAAATGGGCAAGAATCTCTTCTATGGTTCATGGCTTTGAACGCTCTTAGACATTCCTCTTCAGCTTCTTCTTCCACTTCTTCTAATTATTCTAAGCTTGATTACATGTATGAAGTTTCTTATCACCCTGATGCAGATAAAATCCCAGCTACTAATATCCCTATTATAAATCCCTGTGTTGCTTTTCTTAGACCTTCCAAATCTGAAATCCACTGTTAGTAAAATACTTTGTTCTTTTTTCACTTTTTATTTTATGACTGGTTTTGGTAAGTAATAGTTGATGAATTAATTGATGAATTCTCTCTCTCTCTCTCTCTCTCTCTTGGGGCTTTAAGTTGATGATCATTTTTATAACCCAGGCAATCGATTATTTAACAGTCTAATTAGATGAATTACCTGTGTTCAATTGTCTCTGCAGGCCTTTGGCTGGGCATATGCGAACAATTTGCACAACACTTGGGAGCACTTTTATGTTTACTGGATTTGTCCCTTTGTAGGAGCAATATCAGCAGCCTGGGTTTTCCGTGTTCTCTTTCCTCCCCCGACAAAGCAGAAGAAAGCTTGAAAAGGCAAAAGTAAGACCTCTAGTCATTTGTGCTGGTGTAGATATGTAATTTGTGAAATATGGGCAATTTGATGTTCTAACTTGATGCATAACCTATGTTTGTTTTATTTTCTCTGCAGGCCTTTGTGTGGGCATATGTAAACAATTGGCACAACACAGTGGGGGCATTTTGGTGTTTACTGGATTTGCTCCTTGATTCATGGCAGAAATATTGGTTGCTTGGCCTTTTATATATTCCTTCCCTCACCTCCCCTATCCTAGTAAGCAGGAAAAAGACTGCGAAGACAGAAATAAGCCCTCTTGTTATTTGTGTTGGGGTAGATAATTCATGGAATATGGGCGTTGACCATTTAATATTATAACCGTAGCCTTGAGCTGGGCATATGTGAATAATTGGTACGACACATGGAATCACACTTCTATTTACTTGATTTGTCTATTTATTGGAGCAATATTTGATGCATGTAAGATGGCATTCAGCTTGGATGACATTGGAAGGAAAGAGTTCTGCATTGAGATTGGAATGATCTTGGATTATTCTCTTTTGTATATATCTACAACTGTCTGCCTGTGTTTTGTCTTTTAGTTTGTAGATGAATGCATGTGTGAATGGGCTGCTGATGAAGATTTTATTGTCAGTGCAAGGCTATTAGATTTTTATTCACAGGCTTTGGATGCTATTAATTTCAAAATGCAGTGAATTCATTCATTGTCCGAAGAGTCCTACTGGACTATCTCATTGCCTTTGAGTGCCATTTGAAACCCTGGCGATTCATAAACTTTTTGAGTATTACTTGCCTTTTGAGGTCCGCTTTGGCAACAAGTGGTGGGACATTTAGGCATTGTTTGGTTAGGCTGTCAATTTTCAGTTTTTATGTTCAGTTTTAAATTTGTGTTTAGTTTTTTATTTTTTATTTTCATTTTTATAGTAAAAAAAATTAAAAAAAAAATTAAAAATGCTTTTGATAACGATATTTTTTAGTTAATAGCATAGTTGTTAATTAATTAAATTATTTTTAATAAAAATATAATTAAAATAATTAAATTTAATTAATTAATTATAATCTAATTAATTTAAGTTAATTAGTTAATATGAAATATATTTATTAATTTTTTTGAAATAATATAATAAATTATGTTTAATATATTTTATTTTAATAGATTAAATTATTTTTAACAAATAATATAATTAAAATAATTAAATATAAAATAAATATAAAAATAAAAAATCTATCATAACTAAATATAATTTTATCATAAATTAGATGTGGGCAAAGGTAATAGTGACGGTTAGTGATAGTAAAAGGTGGGTGAAACGCGACAACAGTTGGCAGTGAGCGGAGATGGGTGGGTGGTGACTAGTGGACGATAGTAGTTGATGATGAGTGATACTTGTGACGAAAGTAGTTATAAAAAAAATGAAAATAAAAATTTAAAAAAATATCTTTTTCATATTCTTATAATTTTTAAAAATTTTGAAAATAGTTTTCATTTTTTTGAAAGCTGAAAACTAAAAATAAATTTATTAAATGAGTTTTCATGTTAATTTTTAAAAAACAAAAAAAAAAAAAAAAGTAAAAATTTAAAACGATAAACATGTCCAACCATGCTTTGTGTTTATTTTTCTCTAGGAGCTAATTAAATGAAATTAGGTAGATATTTCCATCATTTAGCAAATAGCCCTTCGTCTGGCATTATCATATTTAGAAGAATTAAATTTGATTTTAAAAGATTTTGGCTTGATATGTGGACCCGTAAGCATGCATAATAGCGATTGGTTTTCAAAGTGTTTGCCTAGTCTTTTTTATTAGAATTGTGAAATCTAGCTCACTAAAAATCCTGTGTAGGGGGTGTGTTTTGGGAAAAAAATCCTGTTGAGGGGAGCGTGTTTTGGGAAAAAAATAATCTTCATCTGTGTGTGCCAGTTACTTATTGTGGTCTGGTATTGTCACACCGTGAATTTAGTGACCCAAGGGGTGAGTTATAAATGGTATACAAACATGTAATATTATAATAATTTTTTGGTTAAAGTAACACAGCAGTCACATAGTGAACCCAAAATAAGAATTAAAGTAGAGTAAATTAGACCTAGACCACTACCAGGTCATCATGTCCCACATATCACTACCGTTAATACATCACTTAGCCTTATGGCTTTTATAACCCAAAATCGACTAACTCTCTCGGAATCATTATCATCACAATTTCAAAAGAATATGTATCAAAAATAAACAAAAATTAATTTAAATATTGAATGACTCATGCTCATGTCCTTCTAATCTTGCCCAAGTGCCCACTTAATGATTATAATATGTTCTTGCAATACAATTTGTAGGAATGTGAGCACGGTTTCACTTGTACCCACATAGTTTCATAATAACATATATAAAATATAATACAATAATACTAATAATTTATTATCTCTAAATGCATTAATACTAATATATTCACAATCAAGCTTAAAACCACATATATTCGACATGATACATGCATCGATCAAATGTCAACAATATAACCATAATACAACATGAAACCATGTACCATAATTGTTATTTTCATTCATAACCTTTTCATAACATAACGCATAAGTTCAATTATCAATCACGATTAATGTAACGATCCCACATCGGTTGGGGAGGAAAACGAACCACGCCTAATAAGGGTGGGGATACCTCTCCCTAGTGCGACGCATTTTGGGGAGCACTGGGGTCGCCCTCGCCAAGAACAAAACCGTGACGGGTCGGGTGACTGCGACGCCCGGGTGCTGTGTGCCGTCCACGTGAGCGTGGATCCCAGAAGCAGACAATATCATACTAGCGGTGGTGGTCCTGGGCTGCTACAATGGTATCAGAGCCGATGCCGAATCGATGTGTCAGCGAGGACGCTGGGCCCTAAAGGGGGGTGGATTGTAACGATCTCACATCGGTTGGGGAGGAGAATGAACCACGCCTAATAAGGGTGGGAATACCTCTCCCTAGTGCGATGCGTTTTGGGGGGCACTGGGGTCACCCTCGCCAAGAACAAAACCGTGACGGGTCAAGTGGCTACGGCGCCTGGATACTGTATGCCATCTACGTGAGTGTGGATCCCAGAAGCGAACAATATCGTACTAGCGGTGGTAGTCTCGGGCTGCTACAATTAATTCTTAACTTTGGATTCCAATCACGTCACAGTAGTTCATCATCATTGCTTAACTTTCATACACACATTCATAACACTAGTTATTGGGGATTGGGTACATAAACCACATATCGTCTTTTATGGATTCAAACCCAACGGAAATGATAAATCGAACGTCATATTATGTGCTACTAATCCACTGGTATGAACACCAAACCATATGCAGGTTTCGAGTCTTTCAATCTGAGAGTAAAACTTATGATTCTTCTTATTTTCTGTACCCCACTACATTCCCTGGCACATCACAATTCACTTATTCCCCTTTAACTCTCATTCAATATCTTATACTTTCCATAACACATAGTCACATTTCAAGTTTCCAACAAATTTATCACATTCCAATCCTTTCATCTATTAGCACAAATTCTAATTTATTTGCCACATACATTTCCCAAATCCAACATCACAATTCAAGCATTTTTATCATTATTTAAAAAGTATTCAATCATCCTTTTAAGTTCATTAAATCATACCTGATTATCAATTTAATCATCGAATAATAACATAGTATCGATCCCTATGTGTTCGTCTTGTATTCTATCCAAAATAAACTAAGTCAGGAAATTTGACCATGCTCTGTGGGCACCCAACAAGGAGTCAAGCGTGCACCCAACGTCTTGTGCGCCCACTAGGGATTCCCTCATGCGCCCAAGATGGCAGGTGCCCAACTGATTCATGGCTCATGCGCTCACAGTTTAGGTCAAAGTTCAAATTTCATGCTCTGTTTTCATGTTTCACGATTTTTACCACCTTTAACCTCAAATTTGTTTAATTTGAGTCCAATTTCAAGATGTTTCCACATTCTAATACCTCCATATGATTTATGGGTCTCCAATGACACAATCAATTCAAACATTCATCAACAACCAACCTTTCTATGGATCAAAATTCATTTTCTTCTTATGAACTTATACATACATATATATGTGTATATAACTTTCAATTTCTTTCACCATTTTCATCTATAACTTACATTATTTATACTAAGATCATCCTATCCCGTATTACACAATATATATGAAAGAATGAAATTAAGAATCCCTACCTCAAGTTGAATAGAAGGTGAAAAAAGAAGATAGTTCCTTCTGGTTTTCCAAGTTCCTTCTGGTTTTCCAACTTTTTCAAATCTCCAACTTTGATAATCTCTATCTTCTAACTAAGTGATCCAAATAACAAACAAATCATATGCATATGTTTCTTAAGTATTTAATTTCATTCCCACAAGGTCAATTGAAATTTGGTTAGAGTTGGAATCACTTACCTATTTTCTAACCTCTTCTGATCTTCTGTGCTTCTCTTCTTCCTCTCTCTTTCGATTTCTTCCTTCCAATACTAATAATTCTTTCCCTTTTCTCTTCCATACACATGTATATATATATTTACAATTATTTTACACTCTCCACAGTAGATTTCAGACTCCCTCCATCACCCTAAACTACCTAGGTATCGTAGAGGTAAGGCTTTAGCCGTCTAAGCCAGAACAGACCATACCTGTGACGTATGCTACAAGTCAGGTGCCCAAGAGTCTCTCTTGCATGCGCCCAAGGACTTGAGCTCCCAAAAACGTCCCATCTTGTGCGCCTAAGAGCTCGTGCACCCCACTAAGAAAGAACCCGTGAGCCTACAGCACCTGGACTTGTACTAAATTACTAACTGACTCTCTCTCTCTTTTGTGTAGAAGCTACTCTCAAGTATAAGAGGTCAATTGTTATAGGGTTTAGGTGAGTCCCAAGTTAATCCACAAGGAGCCTACTTGATTAGACATCAATGGTTTGGTCCTTTTCCTCTTTGAAAGCTCGTTTGTGAAAAATGCTTACTAAAATAGTGAAATAAAAATAGAAAACTTTTGTTTGTTTTGTTTTCGATTGAAGAGAAAAGCTTTAAAAAAATTGCTAAAGATATCAATCTGACTTTGAAAGTAATTTTTAAAAGTGCGACTTCTCACCAATCTAGTGATGACGTGGTATAGAACTACTTGAACTCAAAAGCATATCAAGGAAATCACAATAGCCAAGCATTTGTTTAAAGCAATTTAGATTCAAACACACAGGGACATTAAAACATACAAGTGGACTTGAATTCCAAACGTAGGTTATATCACAAGTGGTTTGATTTTGAAAGAGCTTGGATAAGGTTTTTTTTCAAAGAAAATAAGTACTACTGTTTACAGGGACATTGAACCAAAGTTTAGATTCTAAGAAGTTCTTCCCGAAAACCTAAAACTTTAATTTGATCACAAGTAAAAGTTTTCAAAATAAATAACCAACTAATGTGAAGATTCCAGATTTGCCAATCACTAGGGTTTACTTGAGAAGCATATTGATTTGAGTTCAAGCTTCTATAACCACATCACCACCTTCAGGGTTTCGAAGCCGCGAAGGTGATTTAGCCTAACATGATTGGTATTAAAATAAAAACAAACATTTCAAGTGCAAGAGTAAGATAGTATAGAACTAAAACGAAATATAAAATATAACTTTTGAATTGAAATAACCGAATCAAAGTGTAATTACACAAACAAATTATGGAAACCCTAGATGGAAAGACTTGAACTCTCTCTATGTATGGAGGTACAATTGAAAAAGTCAGAACCCCCTTTAGATATGTTAGGACAGGTATTTATAGAAGTACAAAACGTAGGGGTATAAAGATCTTTTTACAAAACAAAAGAAAGCAAAGGGTCACCCAGGTCGGGCGCCCAAGCTACTGTTCACCAGGTGTTCGATGAAGTTTTGACTGAATCCTCCAAAAATCACGTCTCTGGGGGCGCCTGACTGACAAATGTTGGGGCGCCCAAGCTCCGAGGTGGGCCACCCAAGGTCTGAGGTGGGGCACCCGAGGTCTTGTTCACCAAAATTCTGCTCTTTGGGGGCGCCCGTCTGACAAAGGTTGGGGCGCCCGAGCTTCGAGGTGGGGCGCCCGAGGTCTGTTCCTCAGCTTCCAAGTTCAGTTCTTCTCTGCTTTTGTATGTATTCTTCCATTCCTTAGCACATTGAACCTCCTTTCCTACACAATTCGATAGGTGTGTCAAAACTATGATATAATCAAGCACTTGTGAAGATAAAACACTTATTAAACATGCATATGATCATGGTATAAAGACACAAATGATGCACAATCACTAACTTTTGACTATTTTGCTATCATCCCCAAATTTCTTCACTTAAGTCACCACTAACACTTAAGATTACCTAATTGGTATGCTATTATCTCCAAAACATATTGTAAACCATTTATTTACTTTAATACATAAACTCGGGGTATTACAAGTATGAGAGTTCCTTACCTTTTTAACCAAGCTAAAGAAATTAGAGATTATTATTATTATTTATTTTTTTCTTTTCACAATTATAGAATGTTTAAGATTTTTATTTAGTTTCTAAAAAGCCTCACCTAATCTTTTTTATTCGCCGAAATAACTTATGTATAAAAATCTAAAAATCAAATTTATCCCCATATGTTTAATAATTTTTTTTAAATAAATTACAAAATTATATTTAGAAAAAATAGATTTTTAATAACTTACCATATTAATAACTTAATTGTTTCTAAATTTTGAAATTTATGATTAAAAATTTAATTCCAACTTTATTGGTCACCAAATGTAATATTATACTATTTAATCAATTATAAAAAGCATATAATAATTTTAATTACATAGGCACAACAGTAATTTTTGAATTGTTTTTTGTTCTACGGATATTTGTACAAAATTTGCGAGTTTATTGTAAAAATTTCAATATTCATAGAAATACTATTAATAAAAACGTAATATGATTCTACAATTTTGAAATCACAGCTTGATTTCCCCTTTCTATGGTTCTTGATCAAAACTGCAGCATAATCTTGCTGTAATAATGTAGTAATGTAAGAACCGCAAAATGGTTCTTTGGTTTCCTGATGAAAAATGATTCCACGCGTGCCAGAAGGGTACTTGAACTATTGGCTTTAAGCTCCCATCTGGTCTTCATGAAAAAATTTCAACTCCAATTACCTCTAATCCAATCTTTCCTTTGTGGTTTGATTAATTAATCAAACAATTTAATTCAAATTGTGTTTATTAAAATTTTGAGGTATTTGATTTATCAAAATTCATTAATTTTTATTTATTTTTAATTTATTCTAATTAAATTTTATCACATTTTATTTTTACATCAATTTTTTTTTTTTTTTTGGCTATCTAAATATTATTATATTTGAGATTGTTTTATCATAGTCTTGTTTAGGATCGTTTTTGTTTTCTATTTTTTATTTATGTTTTTAAAATTTTGTAAACTGGCAACAGAAATATATTTATTAAATTTGTTTATGTTTTTTTGTTTCCAAAAGATATAAATAAAGAAAAAGGTGTCTTCACTCTATTTTCTTTTCTGTTGCAAATATTTTATCAATTTTAAAACTTTGTCTATTTTTGTTACATCACATAAAAATAAATTATTTTATTCAAATATTTTATAAAAATAAATTATTTTAATAAATAATATAATTAAATTTAAAAAATTAAATTAATTATATAAATTAAAATGCAATATATATTATTAAATTATTTTTAATAAATAATAAAACTAAATTAATTAATTAAATGAAATTTAATAATATAATATAATAATCAATTTAATTTTAAATTATCTGACATAA
>JAVXUM010000021.1:27145614-27155818 GCA_035590655.1 Pouteria glomerata
TTTTCTTTTTTTTTTTTTTTGTTTTTTTTTTCAATTCAGCTATTGCCCTGTCACGTGCATGCAATCAGTCAAAAAGATCTCAATTGGCATATAGATAGGTGTTTCTCGCTAGCTAATGATCACTGACGAGCCCATTAGATGATTCTCAAATGCTATACGCGCTTCTTCATCTTACCTTCTTTCTCCTCCTTAAAAGTAAAGTAAATTATATTAGCATTAGAGCTGCAAAAGAATACTAGTACAGGAAAGATCAACTAGCCTTGTTCTCTGATCTCTCGCTGTCTAAAAGTGGATGGGGAATATCACGCTCAGGAGAAGGTAATAGCAGCTATATATATATATAGTGGTGTAAAGGCTAATTACCCCTGCCTGCCGTACATATGTGAGCACAAGCAGTTGGGGCTTTATGGCAACATCAAAAGAAAGGAGAGTTATAGTACTTCCCATGTACCATTACTGGAAAGATCATTTTTGTGTCCTTAAAGTCATGAAATGAAAGTAGTAGCTAGCAACATGTTTATTCTATATATGATTGGCTATAACCACATCAATACATCTAATGATTTCTGGCCTCCCCGGTTAAGAATCTCAGGCATTAATGGAAGAAAAAGGTAAACAAAAATGGCAGAAAACAAAAAGAAAAAAAAATGAAAAAAAGAAATATCAGCAATCATTAGTAAAACAAACCAAATCTCAATAGTAAAATGCCTATAGTACGATAATATGGTTTTCCCTCCAAAAATAACTAAGGTATTAATCAAAACAAGCTAACTAGTATTAGGTGACTCGTACATTTTCGTGATATGATGTCTAAATTAGCAGAACTGTAATTAATGCGAAATAGTAAAAAATTTTAAATTTAGGCAGCACCAGCTAAATACCCTGCATCACACAATTGGAATTTTTTTTAATGCAATCATTTGTAATCCGATAATTGTTAGAGCTATCATGTTGCTTCCTTGATTATATTTTGATCATATTAATATATTGCACATCTCATTTATCAGGAGCTAGCAATTTAAAGATGTAGCTTGCAAGGCACAGTATTGTTTTCTTTGTGCAATTTATTCCTATCCACATGCCAGCAAACTGTTAAGGAATATTGCTTTTAACACTTTACCTAAAGGCTTCTTAGATTCTCTCAAACTGCATAAAGTATCCCTGATATATCAGAATCAATTGATCTTCCTAGAAAGTTCAAATGGGAACTAATGCCAAAATGCTGTTTCATCGGCAAGAAATTTCACTTAATTTGGATGTATTATATATATGTCATGCTTATGTATAGCATACGAATAAGTAACATATATATACTCAACGTAATCTCGGGATGCTTAATTTAGACACTAAGAAGCACTACACCTTGTGTGGGCATCTAGCTAAAATAGCAGCTTCCCCAGTTATTTACAAATTTTGCTATTCAATATTGTTGGATGAATGTCGAGTTGGCAGAGTTGGCAGATATGGCCTCAATTGCTTAGTGTACGAATTTATTCTGCAATAGCTTGTTGATCATGTAGGTATTATTCTTTATATTTCAAATACACATATACAAACGCTATATAGCATTTATATTCCGGATCGATACAATAAAAACTTCTTATTCCAGATTGCTGACCTGGAAAAAGCTTGTGAATGATAATCTGAAGAAACAAATCAAGTAAGTGTATGGAGTCCAATACAACTGTTAAAGCAATATACTAGTACTCAGCTATTGCCAAGGGTAAAATCAAATACAAAAATCTTATGATTTTCAGAATCTAAGTTCAAAATTATGTGCAGATTCATGTAAAAGTACTGTCAAGTGACATACAGGAATTCAGCTGCTTGTAATCATCATAAAATGGCATGCTGTATAACCATATGCAAGCCTACTCCTAAGCCTTAATCAGTAAGTGCAAGTGCAAAAGAACCATAAAGGTGATCGCATAAGGCAAGAAGAGGCTGCAGATTCATACAAAAAGAATCTGCAATTAGAGCCAAACCAAGGCTACCTCAAGTCAAGTGTGGGGCATATGTGCAAGTGGTCCTCTCCAGGGCCATGATTTTACCATTTCATCAAAAGCAAGTAGTATTGAAAGAAGTACAATCCTTTTTTTAATTTGTTTTAGAGAAGAGGGGTCCGGCAGCAACTTTGGATTCGTCGCAGAGGGGCCTGCTGTCCTTACACCAATTGAAGAATGAAAAGACTTGGACCCCCTCCTCCTACTATTTTTAAACTGTGTGAGCTGAATAAGTACCAAACTTACTGAAGGGGACAAAACAGAATGAATTCCTTATTCTATTCCGGCCCTTCAAACAACCCGAGGAGGAGCATCTCTCCCCCTTTTTCTTTTATCCTCTCATTTTATTGTATGTATCTAATTCCAAATTTAGATGCTAGGTCAACAGAATCTTCTTCCCCATTCACCAAATTTAGCCAGTTATATTTCTCTACATGCCATGTCTCCATCTGCACTCTTGAATATAATAGATAACACGAAACTAATAGTAATAGGTCCCATTAGCAATATCTTTAATTTAGTAGGGAAAATAGGCAAGTGAAAATAACTAACTAGTACTCCAAGGAGAAGGACAATGAAATGGGAGTTTTATAAAAGAATCGTCCCTCCACCAGGAAGAGAAGGTGGGCTCTGAAGCTTTTGAAGACAAAAAAAAGATAGTGGATTCCATCCCAGTAATCCAAGTCAGAAAATTCGCCTCTTAAATCCTGGGGAATAAGATTCCCAACTTTGCCAGACGACGAATAGAATGCACAGAAAAAGACTATATATACTCTGGATCTATTCTGGTACCTATTGTAAGGTGTAAATGTTTCTGGATGTTATAGTGAAGAAGAATTCAAATGGTTAGTGATGCGTGAGAACAGAGAAAGCAGGTTATATGACAGGACCAACTAGATATATGCAAAACCCGAAGGACAAGATCACTTTTTGAAGTCACTGTGGAGATTGGTCGGCTCGTGCATGTGTTCTGTTGCCTAGCTCTTTCCAAGATTCTTATGCCTTGCTTGGACCTTAGCCATCCTCCGCCCAACCCCATCCCTCAAATATTTGCTTTATAAGGACAGTCTGAGCACACCTTTGGTCTGTGAAAGCATAGGTCAAAGAAGACAGCAGATGCATAGATAGACAAAGAGCAGTACCAATCCCGGACGACTCCAGTTCGTACTGACTTAAGCAGAATCAAAATTTTAGATTTACAAGAGACTTCAGAACTCCTCATCATCGATCAGTCAGGTAATTAGTTCATAAACAATTAATGCTTGTCCTCCTGATCATCTCACATGAAGCTATATGTTCAAATATAATAATACTCACTAATTATTATTTTGAATGAAGCAGCCGCAAATGTATCATCATCACCACCACCACCACCATCAAGGAAAAAGCATGCACCCTTCGTCAAGAGTGCCCATCCCTCCAGAAAGGCATTTGTTCCTGCAGGGAGCGAATAATGGTGCAGGTGATTCTGGACTTGTACTTTCTACTGATGCTAAGCCTAGACTGAAATGGACGCAAGACCTCCATCAGCGGTTCATAGAAGCAGTCAATCAGCTCGGTGGAGCAGACAGTGAGTTCATAAATACACGACATCTTATAATAAGTTGATCGAAGAATAATAAGAAGAATAAACCAAAGGGAAAATATCTGACACAAATGCTGAACTAATTTAAATTTATCTCTTCCTTGTTTCAGAGGCTACTCCAAAAACAGTTTTGAAACTGATGGGCATTCCAGGACTTACATTATACCACTTAAAGAGCCATCTTCAGGTAAATATTTCATGCTACTTGGAAAAGTGTTATTCCCTGCTGCGGTTTCTACAATATCAATAAGTAAATGGCAAACGCTGCAAATGGCAGTTCTGCCATTTTAGATAAGTCACAATATTGCGTAATCAAATATCTTGTCCACTCTTTTAGAGGCAGTCTCAGGACATTGCGCATGGACATGTCATGCTGTAAGTGATAGGAAACCAGGAAAGGTCTGAAACACCATGAATGCCCTATAGGAAAAAAACCTCCTACGTCAGACTACCCAGAAAGTTTGCCTTTCTTTTTAATTTATTATTACTATTATTTTTGGTTTGGGGATTGTAAATAGAAATCTCCAAAGATCAAGAGTAACCCCTCCACTTTGATTTGGCAGAAATACAGACTCAGTAAGAATCTCCATGGACACGCTAATAGTGGGGCCAACAAAACTGGTAAGGAGTTCAATATTCATGCATGGAGTAGGAATTATTTTGAACCGGAGCTGCAGACTGCTCGCAATGAAGATCCTTACCAAATTTGGGAATGATTTTAGTTGCAGGGTATAGGATATCTGAGGCAAACGAAAGTCATATGAGTAATCCGAGCATTGGACCTCAGACAAACAAGTATGCCCCAAAAATGAATTCATGTTGTTTCTTGACTTCATTCATCCATTTTCTGATATATATGAAATCTTTACTCAGAAGCTTACATATAAGTGAAGCAATACAGATGCAAATTGAAGTGCAGAGAAGGCTTCATGAGCAGCTTGAGGTACAAAACACCGACAAATTTCTCATGCATGAAGTGGAAAATGAACAAATTAACCAATTATCCAGGATCCATAGCTATAAGACCCTCAATCAAGGAAAATATGAACACATCTTTTGGCCATGAAATACAATTAATGTGCGCTCAGCATGCCAGCTTTTATATTTTTTCATACATATTTGTGTTCTTTGAAGAGAAAATTAAAAAGTACATCTACAAACAATGCTTCAAACTGAAAACTATTATACATTAGCCCACTTCATTCATTTTTATAGAAAGAACACGCAAGTCACACACAGCATTTAATTCTAGGACCATGGTGATATATATGTTCAGATTGAGGACTTGCTTGCCATTCATCTTCACAAATAACTTGCTTTCAAAAAAAAAAAAACTTGCTTTCTAAACTGTTAACCATTTCATTTCTAGTTATTGTCTTCATCCCTTCAGAAGTTGGAGCACAAATTATCCAGCTACATTCTGAATAAAATCGATCTGTTCTCCACTGGAACAGGTACAGCGTCACTTGCAGCTGCGGATAGAGGCTCAAGGAAAATACCTACAGTCTGTGCTGGAGAAAGCCCAGGAGACCCTTGGCAGACAGAATTTGGGTACTGTTGGACTGGAGGCTGCTAAAGTTCAGCTCTCTGAACTAGTATCAAAAGTATCAACCCAGTGCCTGAATTCTACCTTTTCAGGGATGAAAGAACTGTCGTCAGTTGGTTTGTGCCCGCAGCAGCCTACAGATTGTTCACTGGACAGCTGCTTGACCTCCTCCTGCGAAGGCTCTCAAAGGGACCAAGAGTTGCACAACGGTGGAATGGGATTAATGGCTTTTAATGGCAATGCACCATCGGAGAAAAAGGAGCTGCAGGTTCACAACGAGCTGCCTAGAGTACTACAGCAGACTGAACTTAGATGGTGCACTGAAGACTTGAAAGAACACAGAAAGTTTCTTCCCAGCGCGATAAACACAAGTAGACCAGAAAGGATGTTCCCTGTAGAAATGAACTCCAACGACTTATCCATGGGAGTAGGAAATAGCAATGGCAATGGCAGCAGCAGCTATGCAGAGAGAAGTATTTATAGAAGAAGGGATGAGGAGGAGGAGGCTCTCAGTTTCGTAGACCAAACAATCAACAGAACTGATTCAGTTAATCCAGGTCATGATGAGAAGACAGTACGGTCATGTAAACCACCGCCTAATTTCTTTGCACCAACACTAGACCTCAATTCCCGTGATGAAAATGATCATGTCGCTTCAAATTGCAAGCAGCTAGACCTGAATGGTTTCAGCTGGACCTGAGAGTTTGCTGCAAGTAATTAATTAAGATTAATACAAGTACTCCAAGGGGGACATACTCCAATTTTCATTCTACCTCAGAGAACCAGGATGGAGTTCACCACCGAATTTCCCATACTTAATTAGGCCGGAGATATAATAAGTTGAACTAACAAAAGTTTACTCCATTGGATTTGTAAGTTGAATACCCCCAGCGAAAATTTGTAATTTTACTATTTGGTATCCATCGAGGATTTCAAGCAGAAGATGTTGCAGTGGCTTTTGCTTTAAAATTGGAATTAAGAAGCAAATGACAACAATAACTGCTAGTGTTAGATAGGGGATCAAGTTTAAAAACAAACATCAGCCAAATAAACGGTAGAAAAAAAAACGCATTTATTAATATTTTTTACCACTCGCAGAAATATCCTAAAGATCCCAGAAAGTTGCAACAAGGTCAAGTCACATCGTCCAACTAAACTGGAAAGCATTTCATAGCCACGTGAACATTAAATGGCTTCACTCCACAAGGAATCTACAAATGCGGATAAATATTTAATATTTAAGTTTCCTCAACTGATCCATCTAATTGAAAGGCCCTGTTGGGGAAAACTTGACCTTACATATATATATATATATATACACTAGTATTTAGCCATGCTAAAGATACAGAAATGAAAAATGAGTAATAGCTGTTAATTTGATTTGTATAATAATAACCGTTGATCTAATATATAAATATTAAATCAATGACCTGATTTATTATATAGATATATATATATTAGCATGTAATTCAAGCAAGAACGAGATTAAGATAAGACTTGGAGTGCTAAAAAATAAGAAAAAATATGGTTCGAAATAATTTTTGGAGAGAAAAACCGTAAGAATGATTTTTTGAATCTGTTCCCACATATTTATGTCAGAATTTCAGACAAAATTATTGAACTTTTGGACTTTTGTGATAAAAAGTTGAAGAGAGAAACCTTGAGAACGATTTTTTTGATTGTCAAAAGTCAAACCAAGTTATTAAATTTTTTAACTTTTGCGTGAAAAAACTGGAGAAAGAAACTGCAAAAACGATTTTTTCGATCCGTTCTCAAGGATTTATTTCAGTTTTTTTAAAATTTGTTAAAAAATTATTAATATTTGTGAAAAAAATTATTGAGATTTGTAAAAAAAGTATTAAGGTTTGTAAACAAGGTATTGAGATTTATAAAAATTTATTGAAATATGTCAATATATATAAAAATTTATATAGATTTCACGAAGTATGAGATGAGTGTAATGTGTTAAAGAATTTTAGAGATTTTTAAAAAATTTTAAATTTTTTTTTTATTTTTTAACACACCAAATGATCCCTCGTTAGCAGAGTAAACCAAAGAACTTTATTATCAACCATCAATGATTTACAAACACAAATTCTTACTAAACACTTTGGATCTCACTTCTTGGATCTCACTTCACTCCACACACCTCAATGCTCTCTCAACTCCCTCTTTATAGGGAAAGCTCTGAACTAACAAACAGTGGATAAGTCCGTGCATTAAATGCCCAATTCGTCAAAGTCAGAGGTGGTGCTGTACATTTCAGAAATTCCGCTGCCAAACTGCACTCTTTCGGGCGTTGGTTTGACCGCATTCTTAAATCTTTCCTAATTCTTCCAATATCTTCCATGGGTGCAACAAGCTTGTCCAGAAAAGCAGGCAGCTTAATTTGTTAAAGCTTTCAAAGCCCAATGCTAATCACTCCTGTTTAAATTTGGTGCCAACTGCCAAGCAAATCCCCTTTTATGGGTGTATTTAAAGTGATAAAAAGTGAGATAAAATAAAATAAATTATAAATTTATAATTCATACAGTGAAATAAAAAGTAAATAACTTTTAGATATTTTCAAAGATTTTCAATGTTTATCAGCAAACCAAATGCACCCTATATATAATGCTTGATACTCAAATAAAAAATGCCCATAAATTCTCATGCAATGTATGTTTTAGTTGAAGTTACCAACCTTGAGAGAGAGAGAGAGAGAGAGATTGCTAACACAACTGCAGAGCATTAGCCACCTATTGCGCTAAAAAAAAGATTCAAAAATGAGAATGATTGACGGTGCATCCGCCAATTTATTCATGAAAGTTCTGATGCAGTGGTATAGGATATGATGAAGATTTAAAAGAAAAATCTGTTACATAACTATTCGGCAATAAAAAATTATCACCAAACATGTTCAACACGTCCACAAAACAGGGATGAAATCAAACCTGCAAAGGAAATGAAGTTAGAAGAAAGAGCCAAAAAGGGTCTCTGACCACAATCCCTCCGATACTTAAGTCAGTAAATGCTTGAAAAAATAACGAATGAAAAGTAAAAAGTGATTTGTGGACAATAATGAACGTACCTAAATTTGAAACTAAGTGTTCCATTTATAGTATGATGGTGGGAGTAAATTAATACAGAAATAATGAAGAGAAATCGTTACTTTTCTACTTAGGGTACTTGACTCGTGTGGCAACTTACTTTATATTAAATGCCCATCACATAGCATTAAATATATGTGAGACGAGAGTCATATTAGGTGGTGTGATTTGGACACAAAGAATATCCAAATGTCATATCCGTTTACCACTTGTATGATGAGAAACTATCTAAATGAAAGGAATCGTAATAAATAAACTAAAAAGTAATAAATGAACAAGATTTACTGTTTCATTCTCCATTTGTTTGTGGGCCCAATTATTATGGTTGGAAACATGTGAAATTGATGACTCTATTACTCAGCGAGACAGTGCTCGGGGAAGTTACCATTTGTCTAGGTATTTTTGTACCAACATTACGCTCTTACTCTGGTCAGCTAAACTTTTACCGAAGCAGAGTAGAAGAGATAACAAGTAGTATTGATCTGAATATGAGAAATTTTTCCGTATCATTCCCCTATCACATAGCTTTCGTCATCCATTTTACGATTAGTTAACCTTTCATTTCCATTATAACACACTAGGGACTTTCCATCTTCTGGCAAGTACAAGCGAACTTCCGTTCCTCGAAACCCTAAAAAGACGGCTACAACCATCACATTAATCTCATTTCAAACCCAAATATTAAATGCGTGTTTTACCGTTTATTCTTCTTTTCAGCTCCCTTGCATATACATATACATATATATTCATCGAGTTCACCATTGTTTTTTTTTTAAGCTTCTAAATTTCTAACTCTTCTTTGAACACCAGCAACCTAGAGTTCCTTTCTACAAAATCATTTCTCCCAACTTCAAATCTACGTTTAGAGAGTACAACAACTTTGTCATCTTCTACTCTATCTTTATTTTGGGAAAATGGGTATACTTGCAAAGGAAATCAAAAGAGAGGGGATTAAGGCTTTCAAGCAAAGATTTAACATCCCTAAGAACATCGACATTAGGCTTGCTAGGGATTTAGAGCTCGAACCGACCATTTTCCCTTTAGTCGTTGTAACTGAATAGGGTCTTAGGTTCCTGGTATCTCTATTCTTTCATAGAGTATTTTATAGGGTTAATTTGTCACCCAAGAATGTCACCTATAATTTTTATAAAATAGTTAACATGGTAGACAAGATCTGTCACGACCCGAACCCGGGGGCCCGGGGGCGTGAGTGTTATAGCAAGCATACCATGAATCTACGGTCTCCGTATCAGAGTAAACACAACGGGAGTATAATGGACCCACGAAATAATACTGCTATATAACGGCCTAAAAATGGACTATCGGAGAGTACCTAATAAATTCCTGTGCAATTTATAATCCATTCACACATTCACATCTATCCAATCTCATTTGGAAGCATAACAAAATAAATGAAATTGTAAACTTTTGCTTTATATACATGTCCACTAATCAAAAGACTAAAGTGGGCCTTAAGGCCATTTACAATCCAAAATGTAAAATAAACTATTAACTTTACATTTTACTCCAAAACAATATGACATGTACAATGATATCCAAAAAGCCTCAAAAGCTTCCAATGTCATAATCTCATCCGTCTCAAGCTAGCTATACAGCACTTCGGTCACCCTGTGTGGGTCCTGCAGGATCAACTGTAGGGGCGTGAGCACTAATCACATGTGCTCACGGTGTAACAATATAACATGGCATGGATGGAATGCACATAACCAAGACATCAATATCATCAAATGTAAACAATTCATATCGATATCAAGTAAAAGGGCAATATAACCAAATGACACTAATCAACACCAATCAAGCAACATATTATGCTTTTCCATTTGTTATCTTTATTATGTTCATCACAATTCACATAAATTCCTCGGGGAGTTGGTACCACAACAACAAATACCGCATCCCGTTCGGGCATGGCCTCCCCTGGGTGATGCTAACCCAGCTAAGCGTACTTTAGGCATATCCT